>JAQQAC010006904.1:68622108-68651340 GCA_029783875.1 Phataginus tricuspis | reverse complement strand
TCACTTTGCATTCCCACCACCACTTCATGCGTCCCCTTTTCTCCATGTCCTCGCCAACACTTCCTGTCCAGTTGTTGGCCATTCTGACTGGTGTGAGGTGACATCTCATTGTGGTTTTGACTTCCATTTCCCGATAATAGTGATGTTGAACATCTTTTTACATGTTTTTGGCTCTCCATATGTCTTCTTCAAAAAAATGTCTATTCAGGTCCTCTGCCCTTTATTAATTGGATTATTTTGGGGTTGTTTTGGTGTTGAGTTGTATGACTTCTTCATGTATTTCGGATCCTAACCCCTTATTGAACATCGTCTGCAAATAGATTCTCCCTTACAGTAGGTTGTCTT
This sequence comes from Phataginus tricuspis, assembly GCA_029783875.1. Taxonomy (NCBI): domain Eukaryota; kingdom Metazoa; phylum Chordata; class Mammalia; order Pholidota; family Manidae; genus Phataginus; species Phataginus tricuspis. The sequence goes on along the minus strand of JAQQAC010006904.1, from coordinate 68,650,995 downwards.
TCCATTCTTTTGATGGTTTCCTTTGCTGCACAGAAGATTTTTAGTTTGATGTAGTCTCACATATTTATTTTTGCTTTTGTTTCCCTTGCTTGAGGAGACAGATCCAGAAAAATGTTCCTAATGCTGATCCTCAAGAATTTCCTGCCTATCTGTCTTTCTAGGACTAGGAGTTTTATGGTTACTGGTCTTATATTTAGTTCTTTAAACCATTTTGAGTTTATTTTTGTGTATGATGTAAGAAAGTGATTCAGTTTCATTATTTTGCATGTAGCTGTACTGTTTTCTCAACACCTTTTATTGAAGAGACTTTCTTTTCCCATTGTATATTCTTGTCTGTTTTATTGTAGATTAATTGACCATATAATCTTGGGTTTATTTCTTGGCTCTCTATTCTGTTCCACTGGTCTATGTATCTGTTCTTGTGCCAGTATTGTACTGTTTTGATTACTGTAGCTTGGTACTATAGTTTGAAAACAGGGAGAGTGGTACTCCCAGCTTTGTTCTTCTTTCTCAAGATTGCTTGGGCTATTTGAGGTCTTTTGTTGTTCCATACCAATTTTAGGATTATTTGCATTAGTTCAGTGAAAATGTCATTTGTATTTTGATAGGAATTGCCTTGAATCTGCAGATTGATGTGGTCAATATGGCCATTTTAGCAATATTAATTCTTCCTATCCATGAACATGATAAAGCCTTCCATTTATTTGTGTCTTCTTCAATTTCTTTCATCAATATTTTAGAGTTCTCAGAGTACAGGTGTATCATTTCTGTGGTTAAATATACTCCTACATATTTTATTCTTTCTGATACAATTTTAAATGGGGTTGTTTTCCTAATTTCTGTTTTTTGTTAATTTGCAACAGATGTCTATATTTATTTTATATTCTATGACTTTACTGAATTCATTTATCCTAATACATTTTTTGTGAAATCTTTAAGATTTTTCTATATGTAGTAAAACATACAGTCTCTGCATATAGTAAGTTTTACTTCTTCCTTACCAATTTGGATGCTTTTATTTCTTTTTCTGGTCTGATAGCTATGGCTAGGACTTCCAGTACTATGTTGAATAAAACACATGGGCATCCTGTCTTGTTCATTATCTTAAATAAAAAGCTTTTAGCTTTTCACCATTGAGTATGATATAAGTTTGTCATATATGGCCTTTATTATGCTCAGGCATGTTCCCTTTAAACCCACATTGTTGAGTTTTTATCATGAATGAATGCTGAATTTTGTCAAATGCTTCTTCAGCATCTAATGAGATAACCATATGGTTTTTATCCTTTCTTTTGTTAATGTGATGTTATAACATTGACTTGCAAATATTAAACCATCCTTGCCTCTCTGGAATAAATCCCTCTTGGTCACAGTGAATGATTCTTTTAATGTATTTCTTTTATTTTGGTTTGCTAGTATTTTGTTGAGGATTTCTGCATCTATGTACATCAGGGATATTGGTCTGTAATTTTACATTTTTCATAGTGCCTTTGTCTGGTTTTGGTATTAAGGTAATCCTGGCCTAATAGAATAATTTGAAAGCTTTCCTTCTTCTTCATATTTTTGAATAATTTGAGAAGGATATTCTTCAACTGTTTGGTAGAATTCTCATGTGCAACTGTCGGGTCCTGGAATTCTGCTTGTTGTGGGTTTGTTGATAACTGCTTCAATTTCATTGCTAATATTCAGTCTGTTTAGATTTTCTCTTTCCTCCTAGTTCAGTCTTGGGAGATGGCATGTTTCTAGGACTTTATTCATTTCCTCTAGGTTGTCCAATTTGTTGACACATAATTTTTCAACATAATCTCTTACAATTGCATTTCGGTGGTGTCACTTGCAACTTTTTTCATTTCTGATTTTATTTATTGAAATACTCTTATTTTCTTGATGAGTCTAACTAAAGGTTTATCAATGTTGTTTATCTTCTCAAAGAATCAGCTCTTAGTTTCATTGTTCCTTTTTATTGTTAACAGTTCGCTCTAAACTTTACTATTTCCTTCCTTCCACTAATTCTGAACTTCATTCTTCTTTTCTAGTTCCTTTATGTGTAGTGATAGACTGAGATTTTTCTTGTTTCTTCAGGTAGGCTTATAATGCTATAAACCTCCCTCTTAGGATTGCTTTTGCTACATCCTAAAGATTTTGCATTGTTGTGTTTCCACTGCATTACTATCCCAGCATTTTTTATTTAACTTCCTCTTTAACTTCTTCATTGACCAGCTGGTTGTTTACAAGCATGCTGATCAGCCCCCACATTTGTGTGGTTACTTCCTGTAATTAATTTCCAGTTTAATACTGTTGTGGTCAGAAAAGATGCTTGGTATGATTTCGGTCTTCCTAAATTATTAAGATTTATTTTGTGGTCTAACAGGTGATTTATCCTGGAGAATGTTTTGTATGCACATGAAAATAATGAGTATTCTGCACTGTTCAGATGTAATGTTCCATTTATATCTATTAGGTCCATTTTGTCTAAAGTAGCATTTAGATTCACTGTTTCCTTCTGGATTTTCTGTTTGGATTATCTATCCATTGATGTAATAGAGGTCTTAATGTCCCCTACTATGATTGTTTTACTATGAATTTCTCCCTTTGTTAATATTTGCTTTATATATTTAGGTGCTCCTTTGTTGGGTGCCTAGATATTTACAATGTTATAACTCCTTGCTGGATTGGGCCTTTGATCATTATATAATGGCCATCTTTGTCTTAAAGTCTATTTTGTCTGATTTAAGTATTGCTACTCTAGCTTTTCTTTCATTTTTATTTGCATGGAATATCTTTTTCCATTCTTTCAGTTTCAGTCTGTGTGTATCTTTAGGTTTGAAGTGAATCTCTCATAGGTAGCAAATAGATGGGTCTTGTGTTTTTAAACATTCATTTACCCTACGTCTTTTAATTGGAACATTTAATACACTTACATTTAAAGTATTTATTGACAGATAAGTACTTACTGGCATTTTGTTAGATGTTTTCTGGTTGTTTTTGTCACTTTTCTTTGGCCCTTTCTTCTCTTGTTCTCTTCCCTGTGTGCTCTGACTTTCTTTAGTGTTATGGTTGCATTCCTTTCTCTTTTTGGCATATCAAAGGCTTTGTGTGTGTGTGTATCTGTGTGTGTGTGTGTGTGTGTGTGTGTGTGTGTGTGTGTGTGGCTACCATGGAGATTGTATGTGATGTGTTGCATATATATAGCAGTGTATGTTAATTGAGCAGTCACTAGAATGCGTTCTAACAGCACTACATTTTTAATTGCCTCTCTTCCACATTTTATGTCTTTCATATTTATTCTTTTGTTCAGCACATTTTATTCAGTGATTCCCTTAACTAATTTTTAGAAGTGATTGATTTTACTATATTTGTCCTTAAACCTTCATGCTAGCTTTTAAGTGATTGGTCTATTACCTCTGCTATATGTTTGCTTTTACCAATGAAATTTTTTTCTTTTCATAATTTTCTTGCTTCTAGCTAGAAGCTTATCTTTTCCTCCAACAGAAATTCCTTTAACATTTCTTGTAAGACCAGTTTAGTGGCCTTCATCTCTGGTTCCTTTTTAGATTTTCTATCTCTTTGCTGAAGTTCTACCATCTATTCTTCTGTTGAGCATCTTTATAACCATTGCTTTGAACTCTTTATCAGATACATTGGTTAATTCCAATTCATTTATGTTTTCTCCTGAAATTTTGTCTTATTCTGTTGTTTGGAGCATATTCCTCTGTCTCCTCATTTTATTTGATTAGTCTTCACCAGCTGGGTCCTGCTGGTGGGCCAATGGCAGACCTCATGCCTACTCCCAGACAGGACCAGTGTATAATCTGGGGAATTTCAGGGTCATTACCAATGAGCCCATGCTGCTGGGTAAGCCATGGGTACTGTGCACACTCTCCAGCTGTCTGGGGAACCCTCAAGTTATGCTGATAGGTGCTGAACCAGTGGATGGCAGTGAGCCAGGAGTGCATCTTCCAGAGGGGCCTGAAGTGATGGATTTATGTGCTGTTTGTCTACCCTACAGGAGTGCTGGATCTCTGGATGGTGTGTTTGGGTGTGGGCAGGGGCAGGAGGTCCCCTAGACTAAGTCTGGAATTGGTATGTCCATCCAGACACTGCTCCCTGCCACACTATGTGCAGAAGGAACTCAAACAAAGGCGTTCACCAGCACCTTTGATACTAGAGAGTTCCCCTGCAAAGAGGTAGTATTTAATTCTGAAAGTTGAGTTCTTTCACTTATTGTCTAGATGGGCAAAAATGCGAGGCTTTTTCGACTGTGCCCTAGAGCAGGGAATCTCCACCCAGTTCCTACAGTGATACCCTCCTCCACTGTAGGTCACTATGCTGAGGGTGGGGTTCCTGCTGTTACTATGTCTCTCCTGCCATTTCTTATGTGATCTTTCTATCCCTCCTTGGTGTTCACTCAGGCCTTAGTTCTTTGGATGATACACTGAGTATATTCTGTTCGAATGTAGGTTCAGGCTTTTCCTATGCTGCCATCTTCCCCTTTCTTATCTGACAGTAAATATTTAAATCAACCCACAATTCCAGAATGCTAAAAAGCTTGTTTTGAAAACATGTCTTCTATATTAAAACAAAAGCTATCATTTGAGGAGAGAAAAAGAAAAGGACTTTTCAGTTGCCAAAATATTTGGGTTAAATATTCAGGTTTTCATTTTCCTCACATTAAAACAAAGCAAACAAAACAAAACATTGGTGGGAACAACATGAAGACCAGGAACTTTTCATTCTAGATCTCGTAAGTGGTTTTATTTTTAGACTTTAATTAGAAACTTCATATTATAACCATTATTTCAAACACTCAACTTTGCCTATTCTCAGCCTCCCCAAATGACCTTAAATTATTCATTTTAAATTATTAATTAATAATAATTTATTTTAATTTTACTAGTGCAACATCATTTATGTGGTATAAGGATTGTTCCTGTGTAGTAGATGGTGATAAAAATGGGATATAGTGCCACAAAGACTTATGTTTCTATCATACATAGGAGTTTGATCTGAAGCAAGTTACATGTTCTCAGTCCCAATTTCCTCACGGCTAAAATGTAGATATTGCCTATATTTCATGGCTATTTTAGAGTTAAATGAAGTGATTTACAGGTATTAGTCCCCTCTTCTTCTTATTGCAGTATTTTATTCAAGGTTATTTTGCAATAAAGTACAGAAACTCACCTCAAACTATTAAGCATAAAATGAAAGTTATTGGAAAGTTATTCTCCAGACTCAGACAGTCCAAGTAAAAGATAATCAACCACATCTCAAAAGACAGGTAGGAAGAGCAAAGAGCCAGCTCTCAGGAACCTAAGCAGATATTTTTTAATTGTCTTTCGGTAATGCCAAATGGGTTCTCAACCTGCTTCCAATTTTCCATATACCTCCTTTTTATTTTATCTATAAATCTGATTCAACTGCTTTTCTGTATATGCGGCTGGCCCAAATCTTATAATTAATACCCCCTCAAAAGCCATACATTGAGTCTGATTCCCAATTCTAGGTGAGAGAATCTGATTGGTCTGGTTGTGTCAGTTGCCAGGCAATGATTCAATCATCCATGGTGGGGACATGCGAAGTATCTGCAGGCGCCAGGAGTCTACCTCTGTGCTTATTAATGCAAAAAAATGAGCTTAAAGCAGGGACTATGTTTGATACTGTCTTATAAATAAGTGTTCATCATTTATATTCTCTACTTCATCTAGTATAGAATTACATTAATTTACATAATGAACATTTTTTTTCTAATCCTGCTAAGCAGGATTAGAATTTCATCAATATGTATTGAATACCTACTGGGAAATTCACATATTGTCATTTAATCCACATAAAATACTTGTGGAGCAAATATTACCATCCTAATTTGCATATTTATATACAGAGTCTCAGAAATAAACGATTATCCACTGTTATGAGTAGATAATAGAGGAGCTTCCTCTGCCTCACCCGGAAACCACAGGCAGTCGTCTCTGGTCAGCCACGCCAGCACTGCCACTAACCCCCTGGAGTGCCTCGAGAAAGATGTGGGGTAGATTTAAGAAAGCCTATGATTCTCTTCAGCTCTACATGTAATGCAGTGGCTAATTATATAGAATCCGAAGTACTACTGGTTGTATGATTTTAGATTGGTGACCTAATCTCTCTGTGTGCAAATTTCCTCATTGTAAAAGGGATATAATAGTTCCTTCATTATAGAATTGTGAGAATTAGATGACATAATCAAGTGCCTGGCACATAGCAATACCAACTGATAGATAGTTATTGAACATCTGCTCTGTGATAGGTATGTTCTAATTGGGTTTCTTGATTAACACTCTCAATGCAGTGACCCTCTGATACCCATTTTATATAGGAGGAAATAAAGCAAACAGAAGTTTCCTGTTCAATTTCACCTAGCTAGAAATCGTAGGGCCAGCATTCAAACCCAAGGACTCTAGTCCCCAAAACCAGGGCTCTCAATCATGGCACTGTGCTGCCAGCCGATAAATAGAGAATTAGTAAGGCCTCAATAATAACTGGTCTTCTGATTTTTCTCTGTGATGTATCGTACCCTGTAATCCATCCCTTTAATGGTTTTTCATGAAGAAATTATATAATTTGATACTATAATAATTATCTCTCTGGTGAAGTTTGCATCAGAATCATTTTAGCATTTTTGTTTTTAAACAGGCCTACTTAGTCCTGTGACATTCCATGGTTGGAGCCAAAACAGGTATAATTTTGGCAAACTTCACAGCTATTTCCCATTTAAGAACCAAGAAATCCATTTCAGGGGCAGCGTGTATTGCAGGAGGGCCCACTTACTATCACGTGAGGCTCAACTTTGGTGCCTATAAACTGGAATGTCTAGGGCAAGGCCTGGAAATTTTAAAATATTCTCCAGAATAATTGCACAACAAAATTTGAGACTCTTTGTCCTAAGACATAAGTGGTCAGACAAGTTTCCCAATGAGACCGAAGAAAAGTCACAGACAGCAGTGCCGGCAATGTCTCCCCATCACTAACCCACCTTGAGGTGGGGCTCCTTGGCCTTCATCTTACCCACAGCAAGTGCTTCGGAATCTCTCCAGTTAGATGAAAGGCTGCCCGAGCACAGTAAGATTGTTATGCACTTGGATTATTTTAGGGCATGACAGCCTCTTCCCCATCAACTAATAGTGAGAAAACAGACTAGGGGGCACTAAAGAATGCTTCTAAGTCAGTCACAGGGTGTGCAATTTTAATTTGATGTGATTTATAAATCGCTGCTGTTAATCGTGTTGTTGCTGGTGAACCCTGCTGCAGGATAAGGCAGCTGCCTTCTGTACCTGAGGTGTGCCTGCAGCCATTAATGGGTGTCTTGGTCACAGTTACAGTTTTATAACAGATGTCATTTACCTGCACTGACACCACATATGGAAATCCCTGCTGTTCCCTTTTGCACACCAGTGAGAGGAAGCCGTTTCCTTGCTGCACGCCAAGTTGTATTGCTGTCAGCTAATGATTCAGAACGCAGTAGCTACCTTTTGAAAAAATCCCAACAAGAAACATTTCGCAGTACGGCAAAAATAACCATCTTTGCATCACAATTCTTCTGAAGCAAAGAATCTTGGTATAATGACAAAAAGGGGAAGAGTGATTGAACGCAAATAGTTATACATCTGAAGTCCAAATCGTGTATTTTCGTAAGAAGTATTATGGTGAAACTCCTTCATTTCTTTTGCTATTATACTTATTTCTTTCAACTCGTATTTTTTCTCAAGTCAAGAACACCAAAACTGTTAAGATATATTGCTCAATATTATTAGCTTTTCAGCAACAAAATTTTTTAATGGACAAAGTTATGTCATTTACATTCAATTGATGTAAAAAGGGACTTAAGCAAATATAGCACATGTTTAGATATTCTTTAGGCCTTTAAAAAGACATCCTCAGTTGCCAAGAATCAATTTATAATGGTGCTAATAGGCCTGCAGATAATACTTCCAATCAGAAATTAAATTTGATCTGCTTGGGCTCCTATTTGACATGCTTTGTGTAATGTGTTCCATTATGTTTCTTCTTCAAGGGAAAAAAAAACTTAGAGCTGCTTATTACTATCATTAATAGCTACCACTTGCTATGTAACTGGTACTTTCTAAGCATGACCTCATTAAATGCACACAAGAAGTCTATGGAACAGACACTGTCATTATTCCCTGGAGTAGTAATTAGTGCTATTCACCAAATGTTTCTTACTGTCCACTTCCTGGGCAATTGGTATGATTCCACTCAAATTCCCTGCCCACTTTGAAATTAGAGCCCATAACAGTAGAACATGCTGCCAACCCACCTTGGACATAAGATATGTTCTGGTAACAAATGACCCCCAAATCTTAGTGTCCTCACAAAATACAAGTTAATTTCTCTCTTCTCAAGAAAACAGGTTTATCAGGGTAAGAACCACCGAATGTAGGTTGTTTTCCCTACTCTCATTACAGGCTCTATTCTTTATCTGCCGCTGAAAATACAGTTCCTTTCTCCTCTCTTTCTACAGTCTGTTTCAATTCCTGCTTACCTTTTTAATGTCATGGCATAATTTTCTTTACTCTTTTAAATACCTCCTCTGCAGCTCTCTCAGTCTTTGATGATGAATGGAAATCATTAGCCTAAAAAGTTCCAGACAAAATCTATCACCCACCTACTGAAAGATAAATAGTAGTGACCAGTTTCTGGGCTAGTTTTCAAAGAGACCTGTTCATTTCACTCCCTCATTTGGGAAATAGATTTATGGCCCCTCTAATATCATGGTCAATTTTTGTTGTACATTGCTTCTTTAATGTTAAGTAACCTCTTTAAATATTATTATTTAAAGGACTCCATAGCTAATCATTTCTTTATTATAATCACTGAGGATCAAAATAGAATTAAGCAAGTTGACCCTAGTGTTTGTTTAGATTTAAAAATCTAAAGTGTGCCATTTTCTTGCTTTTTAGCTGTGGGCAATTTACATAATCACAGTATCTCAGTTTCTTCATTTGTAAAGTGGGGATTAAAAGGGGACATACCTTTTGAGGTCACTGGAAATATTAAATGAGTTAATTTAGCTAAAAATCTTATGGCAGTTTCTGAACATGTGCAGTAAAAGTAATTATCACGAATTCTGCAGACTATGCAGAAGCTTCTAAGAGGAACAGAGCATAGTCTTGGCTATCAAGATGTTCACAGTAAGGGAAGGAAGACATTACTGTAATGAAGTGTGCAGATTTTTAGAATGGCTACAGATAGAAAGGTATGAGCATGGGGGAAGGGAAATATGATCTGGGCCAAAGGAGTCAGAGAGGCAAGATTTGAGCAGAAATCTGAAAACTGAGTGAAATTTAAAAGGTGGACAAAGAAAGTGCTGGAAAAAGGAACAACAAAAAAGTTCATGGAGTTCAGAGCATAGGGTTAAAGTATAACAGGAGTGGGTCACGAAAAAAAGTTGGCAAATTTATCAACAGTAGTTTTACTTTGTGTGTGTGTTTGGGCTTTAGCTATTTCTGTCTTGTGTTTTTGGTTTTTATCAAAAGCCACTGTAAGTTCTTTATGCAAGGACGTGAGGTGTAAAACAGATACTGTTAGACAACAGTGCTTAGTCCTCTGTGGGAGCTGACAACCAGCTGAGACTTCAGTAAAGGAAGGACATAAGAAAAGAGAAAGTACGATTAGAATAAAGATGGGGCCAAAGGTTAAATAGGCTGCTTCCATTTTTTTAGTCATTTCTTGTTACACCTACATATATTTTACAATGTCTGTACACCATCTGAAAAAATATTAAGCACTTTTCCTTGTTTATTTTCCAATATTTGTCTCATCTTAAATAGTAAAGTCAGGGAACTCAAAAGATATGTGGTTATAATTTTATAAAACACATTAAAACAAATATGAAAATTAATGTAAAAATTACTCCATGGCCACGAAAATCATGTCCTTATCTCACATAGTACATTTAACACATTTTAGAGAAAAATGTTCTTAACCGTTCATGGGAGAAGATCCTGGCTTGAAGATAATGCCATGTGTACCCACCCAGCTATTTCTAGTCATGGCACTTTTCAGAATCAGCAGAGTTTTGAAAGGTAATTAAACATAGTAAAAAATAATTAAGAGGGATGAGAATACAAAGGAAAATCCAGTTGGTACATATTGCCATGTAGTATGTCAAAACCTGTGCTTAGTGCCATGACAAACTAGGAAGTTTGCTTACAATGTAGCTGGCATCTGTGAGCAGGCATCTAGCTGTACTAGAAAGAAACAGAATGTGTGCTTTAAGGGAAACCCGAAGAGTGTTTCATGGGATGAGAAGGGGATCAAATCATGGGACGAGTAGGGAACCAGTGCTGAAAAGGAACTAGCATCTCACGCCTCGATGTTAAGGGGACGTTGGACTTTAAGGAAACAGAAGTGCCTGTGGTCACCTCATCAAACTGAGTGTCCGGGTATATATGTAAATGCTTTTGGCACAAGCAAACCAAGCAGGAGAGAGCTCTCAAGCTCCCAGAGCATGTAAGGTATCTTCCAGTCACACCTCCAAACCCATATCCTAACCTCCTATGTCCACTCTGCTCTACCTCGTGGGAGGCTGACCTGCATGGCTGCACCAGCGAGCTCCCTTGCCCTGTGATACCCAGCTGGGTGTGACCTGTGGTGGCCACTGTCAAGTGATTAGAGGTAGAAGGAGGTTGATGCCTTCCCTATCCGGGGGTGTCTAGCTATGCAAGGTCTCAGTTCAAGAGGCATCTTTCACATGGAGCTCCCTTCTCCGGGAACCGCTTGGTTTTCATCCTCTGACTCCTTCAGGTAGGTGTGGTATCTTGTGATTTCCTTCAGCTTATCCAGCTCATTTTTTAAACTCTCCCCTTTACCCTGTTGAAGAAAGGCGTCTGTTTTCTTCTGGACTGATTAATACAATGCCATCCTTGAACTGAATATTCTGTAAGTACCGCACACCCCAAGAGTAGCAAATCCATGGAGTAACAGCATTCCATGGAGAGTGAGGAAAAGGAGGAAACGCTTGTTTTGTCCACCCTGAGCCTTGAATCCAGGGGACAGAGTCCATGTAACTCTGATCTCTACATGCCTGAGAAGCATTACGCCAACCAACGCCTGGGTTTAAATTCTCTGCTAAACATGTGATCTGAGCCAAATTCCTTATACCCTTTGTACTTCGGTTTCCCACTTTTAAAAGGCTTATCATATACCAGAAGGATGATTGCAGAATGCCTGAAATGATGCCAGATAGTTAATATATAAATATTAGGTAATGTTATTTTTATTAGATATGATAGTACCTTAGTGAATTATTTTTTGAGGCCATTTGAAGCCTGCAAGGAATTTTTTTTAACTGCCTAACTGAATCAAATTAAACCTGAATGTGTCACAAACTATCATCTTGGCAATACGGACCAGGTGCGGTCTCACAGTCGGGACAGTGAAAGGAAAACCTCTGCTCTGAGACCCTCTTAGTCCAGGTGCTGGTGCCCTGCTGGGCCTCACACCAGAACGGCCTTACACCCGCACGTGGACAGCGGTCCCTGGGCCATTCTTGTCTCGTGGTGCCCACTCTGGGGTTGGTCTCTTCCTTATTTGGAGTTATACTCCATTTGCAAGACTTTAAAGTCAACAATGACTCAAGGCGAGTATAAAGATCAAATAATACTTTTACTCAATTTCAACTCTCTGAAATTCTCTACCTCATTTTGTAACTTAAGAATCATGGTTAATTTTTTTGCACATAATGTTCTCAGCAATATTTACACTCGGCCCCAAGGCGCCTTTTCTCCCCCTCACAACATTGTTTGATGCTTGGCAAATTATAATCCATACCACTTCTGGTGTCACTTTTATTTCACTTTGGGGGGCCCGACCCCCATACTACAAAAAAGGATATGAGCACTGAAAAAAAAAAAGCCTGGCTGCCCTCACAGTGCCAACACAACTAGAGCTCTTTACCCGCTGCCGGTCAGTCTCTATGCATCCTTATCATTCCTGACGTGACTATGCTGAGAATTTTGTTAACTTTGTTTCCTTTCATCATATGAAGTGTGGCTGAATATGGTCAAAGATTCTGGTCCGTGCTTTATGATAACCATAAAATTATTCAGAAGGTAAATAAATAATGTCTTAAAGAAGAGATTTTTAGAGGGAACTTACTCCCTAGAATACCCCACAGACAAGTATGCACACTGAAGACAGCATGGGGTCCTTTGTAGACTCAAGGATGGAATTGTACTGATCGGGGAATGTGGGGAATGTCAAAGAAACCAGATCTGTTCAAATATAAGGAGAACAACAAGAGATCATTTCTAGAATTACAAGCACAAGCTTGCCGAACCTGGAGAAATTATACAGTAAAAAGTAGTCAAAAGTCTTCGATCTGGGGATGGTAAAACTACTAATCATCCACGTTTAGCTTCTTGTAACATTTTTCTATGGATCAGCTGTCATACTGATTTGGGGATTAACTTCTGTACCTTGACCTTTTGATAGACAAATAGGATAAACTTCCTACCAAGCAGGAGAAATATTTGTTCTTCCCCTAATGAGTAATTATTCTCCAAATTCAGAAAAAATAAATTAATTCTTAAGGAAAGAACTAGAAAAATGACACAATATCTTTTCAAAACAAGGGTGTTTCTCTACTGTTCTTTTTGTTAATTCAAAGAGAAATTCCATACTATGAGAAGGATGTGTCAAGTGTTAGAAAATGACAGAAACATGCTAAAAAAAATTGCTTTTAAGGCCCATATGATGACCGAAAACTCTATTCTCTCTTTCACTCAGCTGCAGACTCAGTGACTGACAATTTTGATGATGTTTTTACTGCACAGAAATATTTTTGCACCATTGTTTTCAATGACTTTTAAAACTCAAACCATCTGCTTTCCTCCCCTTCTCCTGTTATGTAAAACATTTTTGAACTACAGCGCAGAAAAGAAATGTGATCCTGAACTAACTGCTGTCCTGAGTTGTGCTGCGCATAAATTTTCAAGCTGCTTTGCTCTGCAGCGTGCTTTTCTCCAGTTAAATGGCAAAGTGTTGATGCCTTGAGGGCCTGACTTTGCTTTTTTCTTAATCATAAGCAATTAGAGAAACTGCCACGGTTGTTTTGGATAGTGTTTAAGTTCAGAAATGCTTTGAAAGGAGGATATATACAGCCCTATTAAAGATATGCAAAGGCAAATTAGTATCTTCAAAAGCTCAGATGGGTTGATTTGCCTCAGCCCACTCTATGACACCTGGCTTTGCATAAAACTGAAGACTCAGCATAAGAGAAAAATATGTAATGAGGCACCAAAAGGAAATGATGGTTCAGCCTCATTCTCTGCTGTACAATTAACCTTCTAGACAGGAAGATGGCTACATGTGGGATGAGGAGAGTCATTGAGCCCCTCTGCTAAAATCTCTTCCTCTTCTACAATATCTAAAGTGTTCCTTTAGGAATTATCCCTTGGGAGGTTTGAAAAAATCTTAATTAGTAAAACCACACTTTAAAATTACAAGTAGCTTCCTTAGATACTTCTGCAGTGGTAAGTTTCATTTAGTTGTCTAAACATGTCTGCTGGCCAGGAAAATCCTGTTGAAAAACAGGCTTAACTAGGTTTCTAGGTTGGTGAGGGACAGGACAGCTGAAGGGCTAATGTCACCAAAACCCCAAGGTAGACTCTTAGAATCTCAGTGAAAGATGGCAATTAAAGATGACCTAATAACCACCCACTTATGTTTCCTATCCATGCCCAGGTGGCTGCCTAGCTTACAGTTTTTCTTAATGCAATTAATTACAATGAACCTGTTGGGAAGAGCCCTTTTTTCCTACTTGGTAATATCTACTATTAAATTCAGTGTGTCTAACAAGAGAAGCCATTTAAAGTCTCCATGGATCGAAGAATACTTCCACTACCCTCCCAATTAAGCACCAAGAAACTCCCCAGGAGTTCTAGTCATAGACACGTCTGGGCAACATGATAAGATGAAAGAGAATCAAAGAATAAAGAGGAGCCAAGGCGGGTCAGGCCATACTGCTCTGTGGCACCTTTGCATATTGAATATTTTAAGTTGAAGGAGTTTGAGAAAATGTCGCAAGCAGGAAGGTTCCTCTGACCTCCTCCCCATCAGGCCATTCTCCCCTGAAACAGATCATAAAATCCTCCTGTGAGAGGTACCCTCCCTACAGTAAGGGGAAAGGAGAGGAAACACCAGGAATAGTTCTAATAGGTCCTGTTTAGTTTACTACATTGCCTCATAATCCTTAACCTGTCATATTCCTCCTCAACCATCCATTCTTCATCAAGCCTTGCATAAGAACACACAGATCTGTTTCTTTGTGTCTGCATTTCCCAAAGGCTTCCATGTCACATAAAACTTAAATTTGTATCCTTGTCTCCTGTTGATCTTTGTCAGTTTAATTTTCAGACCCAGCTAGGATATAACAAGGCACCAAGATAATGCCATGGGTTGTTCCTGACCGTGTTCCCCCTCATGAGAACAATGAACAACCATTCAAGGATAAGACACCAGAGAGAATCCTAGAACACAGGTGAGGCTGATGCACCCCTGCACCACCGAGACCAGGACAGACTGCATTCATGGGATGAGTAAGAGTCGTCGTGACAGACTGACCACACTGCCCCTCCTCGAGGCCAGTGCAGCTCCATGTGGAGAAGTGTCCCCTCAGCCTCCAGTTCCTCTTGTGAGAGAGAGAACCCAGGGAGGACAGTCAGCCCACTCCCAGCAGGGCGCACTGCTTTGCAGGAGTCCCTACTCGGATCCTGTACCAGGTGGATGGTAGATGAATACGACCGTGATGGAGAAGGTGGGAGAGACTTGCAACAACTGGCACATGAACCTTGGATCCTAAGTACTAATCCCAACCAGAGGCTTTACTCATCTGCACAACAAAGTGAGAGGTTAGTGAGAATTTGGCAGTGTATATATGCCTGATTTGTATCCTCAGATAAGGAGTTTTACTGGCTCTAGAGTGTAGTCTGCCCACATCCAGACAGAGAGCGGAATCTTAGCCCCTCCTGTTGTGGAGAATATCTTTAAGCCTAGTCTGACCAGAATGACTGGTGATGACTCCTAGAAATCATGCAGTCCAGTGGCATGTGAGTTGAGAGGTGGGCAGTCAGAGCCAGTAGTTTGCAAAGCGTGTTTGGTCAGGGAACTTGGGGTACAGGTTTGCTTGTATTAAGGCACAAAGAGCTTTACCAGTTTTAGAGCTCTTCTCTCATTGTGCTCTCACAGAGAATCTAATCTGTAGTCCAGCTCATCACTAAATACATTTGTCAACCTGTTCAACCAGAGCACATGGGAAGCTGTGCATTCAGCAGCCCTATGTACTGTGACATTTGAGCAGAGAACACAGTCCATGCCTTCCCCTATCTACAGAGCAGAGAATTAAGTGCACACTTTGACCTGATTTGGGTCCCCAAACAACAAGCTGTACAGGACCTGTATGTCATTCTGCTGCCTGCCATTTCATGGAATTTAAATCAAAGCCCCATTCATTAGTAAATATAGCATCCAGTCCCAACAATCTAGTATGCCTGACCAGAGAATGCAGACAACTACAAAGCCTATCCTACAGTCTCACTTGGGTAGGAAACCAGACCAGCAATACTATCCAACTGTTCTTAACCAGTGGCACACACCCCCCAACCTCTCCTCAGAGCTCAAACAGTTCCCTTGCACAGAAGTAGACCATAATAGCTGCCCACCTGCCCAAGAACATTACCAGCAGACACACCCAGAAACCCAAACTGAGCTTACTGATGAAGAACCCTCTGCCAAAGCAAACCTGTAAAGTCTGGAAGAGAAGGCCCATTACTCAAATATGTAGATACCAACATAAGGAATCAAGATTACAAAAATTCAGGTAAACATGACCACCAAAAAAAACTAATAAAGCTCCAATAACTGACCCTAAGGAAATGGAGATCTTTGATTTCTCAGACAAAGGTTCAGAAAATCCCCTTAAGGAAACAGTATTTAAAGCACTAATGGCTGAGAATTTCCTGAACTTGGAGAGAGAAATACACATCCAGATCCATAAGACCTAAAGGATCCCAAATAGATCAAACTCAAATAGGTCTACACCAGGACATACAATTAAATTGTCAAAAGTAAAAAAGTATTTTAAGGGCAGCAAGGAATGAGAGAAGTTACATACAAGGGAACCCCCATAAAAACTGTGGGCATATTTCTCAACAGAAACACTTCAGGCCAGGAGAGAATGGGATGACATATTTAAAACACTGAAAGAAAAGAACTGCCAACCAAGAATTCTATATCCAGTGAAGCTGTCCTTCAAAAATGAAGGATAAAGACTTTCCTGAACAAACAAAAGCTGAAGGAGTTCAAAAAATGCTAATGGGAGTTCTTTGAGTAGAAGTAGAACAGTAATTATTATCATATAAAAATTAAAAGGTGGTGTAAATCTCACTAATATTGGTAAATATATAGTCATAGTGGTACACAATTCACTTATAATTCTAGTTAAAAATAACCATAACTATAATCATCTGTTACTAGTTACGTAATATGAAAAGCTTTTAGACATTAACAGCAATAACCTTAAATGAGAAAGAGAAGTGTAAGGTTTGTGCATTCTATTACAAGTTATCAGTTTAAAATAGGTTGTTTTAAGTTTACAATATTTTATATAAGTCTCATGGTAATCATATGGAAAATTCTGTAGTAATTATGCAAAAGAACACAATAAAGAAGCCACAGCATACTGATAGTAAAAGACATCAAAATACACCCAAAAAAACAGGATAAGAAAAAGGAACAGTAGATCTCCCAAGCAACTAGAAAACTATTCACATATTGGCTACAGTAAGTACTTACACATCAATAATTACTTTAAATGTAAACAGACAGACCCAGCAGAATGCTGCGTACAAGAGACTTACATTAGCCTTCAAGGCATATACAGACCGAGAGTGAAGAGATGGAAACAAATACTTCAAGCAAATTGTAATCAAAGAAAAGCAGAAGTAGCTATACTTACATAGACTTTATTTTAAAGAAAACAGACTTTAAAAATGGCAAAAAGAGATAATGAAGATCATTATACAAATATGATGTAACAATGATAAATAATATTTATGCTCCCAAGATTTGAGTATATAAATAAAGCAAAAACTAATAGAACTTAAAGGAGAAAAAAGCAGTAATATAATAATAGGGACTTTATACCCTACTCTGAACAATAGATATATCATCCAGAGAATAAAGAACAGTAGATTTGAACAACACTACATACACCAAGTGGACCTAAAAAACATATAACATTCTATCCAACAATAACAGAATACGCATTCTTGTCAAACACACATGGAACATTTTCTAGGACAGATCATATGTTAGACCACAAAACAAATCAGAAAATTTCAGAAGATTGACCTCATACTAAGTATCTTCTCTGATCATAATGGTATAAAACTATAAATCAGTAACAAGAGGGAAACTAGAATATTCACAGACATATGGAAATTAAACAACACTCTTCTGAACAACCAATGGATCAAAGAACAAATTAATGGGGAAATAAAGTCTCTTGAGACAAATGAAAATGGAAATACAATAGACCAGAACATGCTGCACAGTTTTAAAAGGGAATTTCATAGCAATAAATGCCTACATTAGGAACTTAGAAAAATCCCAAATAAACAACCTAACACTGCCTAATGGAACTAGAAAAGAAGAAAAAACAGTGTCCAAAATTAGCAGAAGAAAGGAAAAAATAAAGGTTAGAGCAGAAATAAATGAAATAGAGAAAGGAGAAACAATAGAAAAGATTAACCAAACTAAGATGAACCCTTAGCTACACTAAGAGAAAAAAGGACCCCAATCAAAGTATAAATGAACAAGGAGATGTTACAATGGATACCACAGTAATTTAAAGGATCATTAAAGGCTATGATAAGCAACTACACACACCATATGAAACACCTAGAAGAAATGGAAAAATTTTTAGAAATATAACTTACCAAAATTGAATAGGAAGAAATAGAAAATTTGAAAAGACCAGTTACTAGTAAGGAGAGTGAATTAGTAATCAAAAATCTCCCAGTGAAGAAAATCCTAGACCAAATAGCTTCACTGGTGAATTTTACTAAACACTTAAAGAATAATTAGCACCAATCCCTCTAAAACTCTTCAAAAAAGTTGAAGGGGAAAAGACACTCCCAAATTTACTGTATGAGGACAGCATTAACCCCATACCAAAACCAGGAAAGGACATTACTAGAAAAAGAAAACTATATGCCAGTATCCCTGGTGAATATAGATGTAAAAATTCTCAATAAAATCCTAGCAAACTGAATTCAACAGCACATTAAAACAATCATTCACCATAATCAAGGTGGGATTCATCCCTCAGATGCAAAGATGGCTCAACATAAGCTAATCAGTCAATGTGATACATCACATGAATAGAATGAAAGAAAAGAAATATATCTCAGTAGATACAGAAAAAGCATTTGAAAAAATTCAACGCCCATTCCTGATAAAAACTCTTAACAAATTAGAAATAAAAGGTGCACAGCTCAACATAATAAAAGCCATATATGAGAAGCTGACAGCTAACTAACATTATATGCAGTGGTTGAAAACTTTTCCTGTAAAGATCAGGAACAAGACAAGGGTGCCATTCTCATCGCCCCTAATCAGCACAGTACTAGAATTCCTAGCTAGAGAAGTCAGATAAGCAAAAAAAATTAAAAAGGTATTAGAAATGAAAAAAAAAAATTGTTTCTGTTTGCAGATGGCATTTTATATAGAGAAAAATCCTAAACATATAACCAAAAAAACTTTTAGATCTCATCAGTGAATCCAGTAAAGTTGCAGGGTACAAAATCAATATACAGTGGTGTTTCTGTAGACTAGAATGAATTTTCTGAAAAAAAAACAACTCATTCCCTTTATAATATTATCAAAAACAAAATTCTTAGGAATAAATTGAAGAAGTTGAAAGATCTCGACTCTGAGAGCTATAAGACATTGATGAAAGAAATCAAAGACACAAATGAATGGAAAGGTATCCCATGTTCATGCATTAAAAGAATATTGTTAAATTATCAATATTACATTGCAATTTATCCACAGCTTGCTTTACACTCACCTACTTAAGCCAACTGTCCCTATTTTGACATGGTGAAGCTGTCCAGATACCTTAAGAAATCAAACCTCTGTAAATAAAAATATATGAACATTTTTAAAAAAATTATCAATATTACCAAAAGCCATGAATAGATTCAAAAAAAAAGTGAGGAAATCCATTTCTGACAACATGAATGGACCTTGCAGGCATCATGCTACATCAATTATCTCTGGGTTAGATGTGCATGACGGAAACTACATGCCTGTCTGATCTTTAAGATAATTTAACAAACTTAAAAAGCTATGTCATAGTGCAATTTGGCATTTACCTTGGATGTAAATAGAGAGTCATCGCACACTTCATTCTAAAAGCAGTTCTTGAAATCCAGATGTTTTCTCAACTAGACAATTTCCAGCCTCAGGATCTTAGAAAGGACGAAATGCCAAGACCCTTAATGACTCTCAAAACATACAATTTCCATTTCCCCCAAATGATAATAAATGTACAGTCAAGAATGCCTAGACACCTTAGCAGGCAGTGGTCTGCCAAAATTCTTGCCAATGAACTCTGTGATTTGCTGGTAATTTTATGGAAGAGAAAATATTTCCAGGAAAAGCAGATTATCAAGGTGTGAAGTGAGCCAGGGGAAAATGCACTGAAGGAGTTCTTGGCCACCAATCTGTAGTTGTATTATCTTGCTCAAATTGATCATGAATTGCAATCCTCGGTTTCTTCGGTTGTAAAATGTGGGAGATGGACTCAAAAAAAAGGCTTTCAAATCTTGTCTGTGGGTGCCTGTATATTTTTTATAAAGTCACCTCAAGGGCGCCTGCAGGGCCATGGCGAGGCAGCCACGGGGCGAGGCTCCTGTCACATACCCTACCCTTCTCTCACTCTCCGTCCTTGCCGGGAAGAGGGCCTCCTCAGATGCTTCAACAGTCTCCCCAGAGCACAGCTTTCATTATCAATGTCCTTCTCAAAAAGGACCCCACTGTCCTTAAAATAAAGTGGGACTTTAAGCCTGCATGTTGCAGCTCAATTTATTTCCCCAAATTTCTCATGTTTTTAAGCTTCTGCCTTTGCTTATACTATTTTTGTGCCAAGAATAACAGGTGACAATTTGTACCTTTGAAAATTTTCCCCATCTCTCAAGCTTCATGCCAAGAAATATTTGTTCCCATGAAACCTTCCCTTTTCCTCCCTTTCCGCCTTCCCCACCCTTGCCCACTGCCCATTGTATCACTCCCTCCCGTTGATAAATCCGTGGCATGCTGTGGTGAGTGTATGAGAGAAGAGAGAGAATCCCTCTATTAAACAGAAACATTTCTGACACAAAAACTCTTAACTTATTCATGTTTATATTTATGCATACATGAAAACTCAGTAAATGTTTATTGAATAGAAAAGCATTCTTAACAAGAACTTCCACTACCCAAACATGCGTGAATATCCCCTGGTCTGGATTACCTAAAGGATCTTTCTTGTTCTCAAGCTGTGGAGTTCATGAAAGATGTTAATTCTATATGAACTTGTATGTTTATGCGGATGGGCCTATAATGACACATCACAGATCAATGTTCTTGTGGGGCTGCCTTACGTGGTCCTTGGCGGTGATGAGTTTTGGCGATGGTCTTTGGATAAAATGCATATAGGCCTATCTCATTTTACTGAGTTTTCTTTATTGCATTTAGCAGATACTGTGTTTACAAACGGAAGATTTGTAGGTACCCTGCATTGAGCAAACCTGTCAGTGCCATTTTTCCAACAGCCTTTCCTCACTTTGTGTCACTGTCACATTTAGATATTTCTCACAATATTTCAAACTTTTTCATTATTATATTTGTTAGGGTGATCTGTGATCAATGATTATAACTTGCTGAAAAGCTCAGAAGACAACATTTTTTAGCAATAAAGTATTTCTTAATCAGCGTATGTACATTTTTTTAAACATAAAGCTATTGTACACTTAATAATATTGTATCAACGTAACTTTTATCGGCACTGGGAAACCAAAACATTGATTTGATTCACTTTATGATATTCACTTTATAGTGTTAATCTGGAGGCAACCCTGCAATATTTACAAGGTAGGCCTGTAACAGAAAATGAGTTCTCATCACTGGAGGTGATTTCTGTGCAGTCATATAGCTAGAAGGATATTGTAAATTGTCTTGGTTCAGCTTTGGACTTCATTTTCTCACCCAAAATGCCAGACACTGCAAGTCTCTGCTCTCAAATATTTCCTAGAGCCCAGGAGATCCCGCTTGTGTGGCCATGATGGATCCACGCCATCTGGGTACCATGCCGTCCTGCCGGGCCTCCACTGGAGAT
Source organism: Phataginus tricuspis (assembly GCA_029783875.1). Lineage (NCBI taxonomy): Eukaryota > Metazoa > Chordata > Mammalia > Pholidota > Manidae > Phataginus > Phataginus tricuspis. The sequence continues at coordinate 68,629,559 of JAQQAC010006904.1, read as the reverse complement.
CCGCTATACCCATCGGGCATCTCAGTGCTCCTTCAGTGGCTGCGGTTTCCCGCCAGGCTTCTGCTGCATCTGCTCCCCTGACTAATTGCCCAGGAAAGCAATGCTCTGCCTGGGGTGCTGGCTCCTGGTGCATCCCAGGGTGCTAGCCCAGCACTTTCTCTTTCCATTCTCACACCATCCTTTCAGAGGCTAGTTTCTTCTGTTCCTGGCTCTACTCTTCTTCTTGGAAGGCCTGAACAATAATTCCTGGGTTTAGGTAAAGGGAACAAGGTATGTCTTCCCATCCTCCTAGTCTCTTCCACCTTCTACATAATTCCCTATCCAAAAAAAAATCTCTTCCCTTGTTTATAAGAAAATAAGAACATAACAGTCACAACTGGAACAAAATATTCAGTTATCTGCCATGCTAATGAATATACAGATACCTCAAAAGGTCAACATTTAGCAGGAAACCCAAGCTCTGAATTCCAGCTTTGACTTAGCAGGAACTCCCATAGACAGGCCCTACCTCTGTCACCAAAGAACGCCTCACTTTAAAAACATTCTAATGCTTCACTTGGGTTTGTTTATTTTACTGTCACTTGTTGATCAATCATTTTTTCCATGCACCTTCCATTTAACACCCAAAATAACCCTGTGACGTTGATGTTATCCTTATACACTTCTCTTTCAAAGTTAACTCTGAAAGTAATTGCAGTTTGATTTTGCCTATTTTAGTTGCAAACAAGACGTAGATCCCCAAAGTCCACATATGGAGTCCCAAACTGCCACATAAATTTTCATGTGGTTTCATACTGTCCCTGCACTGCAACTTCCAAAACAAAATAAGCATGAAGACGACTTCACTTGATTTTGACCTTAGCAAGAGGGAGAGGGGAAGCATTAGGTGTGTGTGTAATGAATAAGTAACACAGAGAGAATTAGAAATGGACTGATTGAATCGCTTAGACTAACATGTCAGATAGTTCAAACCACAGAAACCACATTCAGATAATTAGGTAGAGAAACTTCTCTATACCCAGAGGAACACAAAAATATAAACAGAGGGCTAGAATCCATTGCAGCAGCCTGCACAGGGAAGGTTACCCATTGTGACAAAATTCTCCTAGAAGTTAGCTAAAGAATGAGGGCACAAACAAGGCCTAGTGAATTTGCATTACAAGTATGTCCTTTTCTGAGTTAATTCCTCAATTTGTAGGAGTATCTTTTATTAGAATGAATTATGGGGACCGACAAGTTCTATTAAAGCTCCCCCACAAACTGGTCATTAAATCTAGGTCAGAGGTGAAGATAAAAAAGTTGATTCCATCCTAGGAAGCACTATTAAGTATCTGCTGAAGACAGAAGTAGTTTCTGGAATGAAAAGTAAGAGGGTATTAACTGTGCATATGGAATAGAGTAAAGCTTGGAAAAGAAAAGAGGACTACAGGAAGAGAGAATATATAAGTAGATTCAATTGAGTAGGGTACATGACTGCCAACTTAGGAGTTTTTCTCTACATGCTTAGAGGGAGGAAATCCGAGTTCTTTATTCTCTATATTATTTGATGCCCAGTTCCTCCTCCAGTTTCCTCTGAATTTGTGACACTTTTTTAAAAAATAAGGTATCATTGATATACATCTCATCAAGGTTTCACATGCACAACATTGTGGTTTCAACATTCACCCATATTATCAAATCCCCCCCACCTATTGTAGTCACTGTCCATCAGCATAGTAAGATGCTACAGAGTCATTACTTGTCTCCTCCATGCTGTACTGACTTCCCCGTGACCTACCTATATTGTGAGTGCTAATTATAGTGCCCCTTAATCCCTTTCTCCCTCCCTCCCCACCCATGCTCCCCAACCCCTTCCCTTTGGTAACCACTAGTCTCTTCTTAGAGTCTGTGAGTGTGATACTTTTAATTAATTCATTTCTTTACAACATCACCTTCTACTTTCCCCCCATTTCCCTCTTTTTCTGACATTCACAAGCAACCCTAACCTTCTCTCTTCATCCCTTCTGTGATTTCTCTATTGGTAAAATCACTTTTCAAAGTTAAATGTCAAATCAAATAGCTTTTGAGTTTCTTGGCCTTTCTGGGTTCTAATTAAATATGAAAAAAACCACCTGATAGCTTACAATTACACTTTGGGTATCCCTCCTCTCCTGTGTGCATCAGGTTGAAAATGAATCCATATCTTATTCCCTATTGATCAATAAAGCAGAGCATTTCCCCTTTTTTGGATGCTTAAATTTTCCCTTTTTTGGATGCTTAAATTTGTCCCAATTTCCATAGTTTAAAAATACATTAAAACCACAGTCAGCCATTCTGATTTCTTCTCCATTCTTGACAAATTCTCTCATTATCCCAATTTATGACAAAAAGATGTACTAAACTCCATCTTTTCTCATAAGTTTTCACTCTTTATGGCATTTCTTAAATAAAACAAGTTCTTCCAAATTATCACATCTTTTTACATTCAAATGCAAAAAAAAAAAAACAATACAAATATAACATACCCACAGAGAATTAAAGATGGCAGTGGGAGAGGTAAGACAGAGGCTTCCTCCTAAAGCCGCATATAATATGAAAATATAACGAATACAACTACTCTTGAAAGAGCAAAAGGAAAGAGGACGGCAACAAACTGCATACACCTGGAGACAAGAGCAGACCTCACGGAAAAATGGTAACGTACTAAAGCTGTGGTCTTGTGGGATCCAAGCCCTTCGTCCACCCCAGCTCACCAGCAAGAGGAAGAGGAACGGAGCAGGGAGGGAGTGGAGAATACCTAACTCTGGAGATCTGCTCTGGGAGCACACACCTACATTTCATGGTGCTTGCATGATACTCTCGTTATTATGGGGTTGGAAAGCTAAGACAGGCAGAATTCCTGGAGAGACAGATTCCAGCCACATGTGGAAAGCAGGGATCCATATCCAGCTGCTCTGGGACAAAAGAAAGGCAGGCAGTCTGAGAGACTTCCTAACAAGGAAGCCCTTAGCAAGAGGGCTGCTAAAGGGGCAAGGACTGCACAGAGCTTACTGCTCAGGAGAAAGGACAGGTAGACAAAATTGTGCAGGTGCACTCTGCCCAGTAGATTGGGAGCTTTCACGATTTCAGGTGCTCCAGCTCCCTGGCTGCCTACACAGCTTCAAGAACCCCTTCCATGACAGGCAGATACTGTGCCTTTCTCCTGGCCAGCCCCACCGGGCTTGCAAACTGGGAAACCCTACCCCGGCATTAGGTTAGCCAGAGGGAAGATCTGTCTACAGCAAAGAACGCAAAGCATAGAGGTTTATACCTGTGTGCTCAGCCCACTGGTGCAGACAGTGGAGACAGGCATAGCAGCCGGGAAGTAGGAAACAGCTCTTTCCTCCCCCCAGGCACCAATACCACTCCCCTGCAATCCCCAACATTGCTACAGGGGCTGAGAAGCTCCAGAGAGTAGAGCTTCTGGGCACTAGAGGGCACTATACACAGATATGAAATGCCAGAGGAACCTGGTCCAGAGTAAAATTATTAATACAAATCCTGAGAAAGACTTAAATGATACTGACCTCATGACTCTCCCTGAAAGGGAGTTCAAAATAAAAATCATTAACATGCTCATGGAGGTACAGAAAGATCTTCAAGAACACAAGAATGAATTACGGTCAGAGATCCAATCATTGAAGAGCACAATGGACGGTATTAAAAGCAGATTGGATACAGTGGAGGAGACGATAAATGAAATAGAAACTAGAGAAGAGGAATACAAAGAAGCTGAGGCACAGAGAGAAAAAAGGATCTCTAAGAATGAAAGAATATTGAGAGGACTGTGTGACCAATCCAAACAGAACAATATTTGCATTATAAGGGTACCAGAAGAAGAAGAGAGAGAAAAAGGGATAGAAAGTGTCTTTGAGGAGGTGATTGCTGAAAACTTACCCAATCCGGGTAAGGAGATACTCTCTCAGGCCATGGAGGTGCACAGATCTCCCAACACAAGGGACCCAAGGAAGACAACATCAAGACATATAGTAATTAAAATGGCAAAGATCAAGGATAAAGGCAGACTATTAAAAGCAGCCAGAGAAAGAAATAAGATCACATACAAAGGAAAGCCCATCAGGCTATCATCAGACTTCTCAGCAGAAACCTTACAGGCCAGAAGGGAGTGGCATGATGTATTTAATGCAATGAAGCAGAAGGGCCTTGAACCAAGATTACTTTATCCAGCAAGATTACTTTATCCAGCAAGATTATCATTTAAATTTGAAGGAGGGATTAAACAATTCCCAGATAAGCAAAGGTTGAGAGAATTTACCTCCCACAAACTATCTCTACATTGTATTTTGAAGGGACTGCTATAGATGGAAGTGTTCCTATGATTTAATAGGTGTCACCAGAGGTAATAAAATCACAGTAAAGAAAGTAGAACAGCTACTTACTAAAAAAATGCAAAATTAAATTAACTATCCCCAAAGTCAATCAAGGACTGGACAAACAGTACAGAATATGATAACTAATATATAAAGAATGGAGGAGGAAGAAAAAGGAAGAGGAAAAAAAAACAAAAAAGAACCTTTAGATTGTGTTTGTAATAGCATATTAAGTGAGTTAAGGTAGACTCTTAGATAGTAAGGAAGTTAACCTTGAACCTTTGGTGACATGAATCTGAAGCCTGCAAGGCCAATAAGTACATACCTATCCATAATCACCCTAAATGTAAATGGACGGAATGCACCTATCAAAAGACATAGAGTCACTGAATGGATAAAAAAACAAGACCCATCTATATGCTGCCTTCAATAGACTCACTTTAAACCCAAAGACATAAACAGACTAAAAGTGAAGGGATGGAAAAGACATTTCATGCAACTAATAGGGAGAAAAAAGCAGGAGGTGCAGTACTTATATCAGACAAAATAGACTTAAAACAAAGAAAGTCACAAGAGACAAAGAAGGACATTATATAATGATAAACGGGTCAATCCAACAAGAAGATATAACCATTTTAAATATCTATGCACCCAACACATGAGCTCCTACATATGTGAAACAAATACTAACAGAATTAAAGGGGGAAATAGAATGCAATGCATTCATTCTAGGAGACTTCAACACACCACTCACTCTGAAGGACAGATCAACCAGACAGAACATAAGTAAGGAGACAGAGGCACTGAACAACACATTAGAACAGATGGACCTAACCGACTTCTATAGAACTCTACACCCAAAAGCAGCAGAACACACATTCTTCTCAAGTACACATGGAACATTTTCAAAAATAGAGCATATACTAGGCCACAAAAAGAGCCTCAGTAAATTCAAAAAGATTGAAATTATACCAACCAGCTTCTCAGACCACAAAGAAATGAAACTAGAAATGAATTATGCAAAGAAAATGAAAAATCCCACAAACACATGGAGGCTTAATAACCTGCTCCTAAATAATCAATGAATCAATGACCAAATAAAAACAGAGATCAAGCAATATATGGAGACAAATGACAACAATAATTCAACACCACAAAATCTGTGGGATGCACTGAAGGCTGTGCTAAGAAGAAAGTATATTGCAATACAGGCCTACCTCAGGAAAGAAGAACAATCCCAAATGAATAGTCTAAACTCACAATTAACAAAACTAGAGAAAGAAGAACAAATGAGACCCAAAGTCAGTAGAAGGAGGGATTTAATAAATATTAGAAAATAAATAAATAAAATCGAGAAGATAAAACAATAGAAAGTATCAATGAAAGCAAGAGCTAGTTCTTTGAGAAAATAAACAAAATAGATAAACCCCTAGCCAGACTTATCAAAAAAAAAAGAGTCTACTCACATAAACAGAATCAGAAATGAGAAAGGAAAAATCACTACCGACAGCACAGAAATACAAAAAACTTTTAGAAAATACTATGAAATATTATATGGTAACAAACCGGATAACCTAGAAGAAATGGACAACTTTCTAGAAAAATACAACCTTCCAAAGCTGACCCAGAAAGAAACAGAAAATCTCAAAAGACCAATTACCAGCAATGAAATTGAATTGGTAATCAAAAACCTACCTAGGAACAAAACACTTGGACCAGATGGCTTCACCGCTGAATTTTATCAAACATTTAGTGAAGACCTAATACCCATCCTCCTTAAAGTTTTCCAAGGAGTAGAAGAGGAAATACTTCCAAACTCATTCTATGAGGCCAGCATCACTCAAGTACCAAAACCGGGCAAAGACACCACAAAAAAAGAAAACTACAGACCAATATCCCTGATGAACATAGACGCATAAACACTCAACAAAATATTTGCAAACTGAATTCAAAAATACATCAAAAGTATCATCCATCATGATCAAGTAGGATTTATTCCAGGGATGCAAGGACGGTTCAACATTCGAAAATCCATCAACATCATCCACCACATCAACAAAAAGAAGGACAAAAATCACATGATCATCTCCATAGATGCTGAAAAAGCATTTGACAAAATTCAACATCCATTCATGAGAAAAACTCTCAACAAAATGGGTATACAGGGCAAGTACCGTAATATAATAAAGGCCATATATGACAAACCCACAGCCAACATTATACTGAACAGCGAGAAGCTGAAAGCCTTTCCTTTAAGATCGGGAACAAGACAAGGATTCCCACTCACCCCACTTCTATTCAACATAGTTCTGGAGGTCCTAGCCATGGCAATCAGACAACACAAAGAAATAAAAGGCATCCAGATTGGCAGGGAAGAAGTTAAACTGTCCCTGTTTGCAGATGACATGATATTGTACATAAAAAATCCTAAAAAATCAGCTCCCAAACTACTAGATTTAATATCTGAATTCAGTGAAGTTGAAGGATACAAAATTAATATGCAGAAATCTGTGGCATTCCTATACACTAACAATGACCTAGCAGAGAGAGAAATCAGGAAAACAATTCCATTCAAAGTTGCATCAAAAAGAACAAAATACCTAGGAATAAACCTAACCAAGGAAGTGAAATACTATGAAAACTACAAGACACTCATGAGAGAAATTAAAGAAGATACCAATAAATGGAAACACATCCAGTGCTCATGGATAGGAAGAATTAATATTGTCAAAATGGCCATCCTGTCCAAAGCAATCTACAGATTCAATGTAATTCCTATCAAAATACCACAGCATTTTTTAATGAACTACAGAAAATCATTCTAAACTTCATATGGAACCATAAAAGACCCTGAATAGCCAAAGCAATCCTGAGAAGGAAGAATAAAGCTGGGGGGATTATGCTCCCCAACTTCAAGCTTTACTATAAACCCACAATAATCAAGACAATTTGGTACTGGCACAAGAACAGACCCATAGACCAATGGAACAGACTAGAGAGCCCAGATATAAACCTAACCATATATGGTCAATTAATATATGATAAAAGAGCCATGGACATACAATGGGGAAATGACAGCCTCTTCAACAGCTGGTGTTGGCT
>JAQQAC010006904.1:68363445-68622008 GCA_029783875.1 Phataginus tricuspis | reverse complement strand
AAAGCTGGGGGGATTATGCTCCCCAACTTCAAGCTTTACTATAAACCCACAATAATCAAGACAATTTGGTACTGGCACAAGAACAGACCCATAGACCAATGGAACAGACTAGAGAGCCCAGATATAAACCTAACCATATATGGTCAATTAATATATGATAAAAGAGCCATGGACATACAATGGGGAAATGACAGCCTCTTCAACAGCTGGTGTTGGCAAAACTGGACAGTTACATGCAAGAGAATGAAACTGGATTATTGTTTAACCCCATACACAAAAGTAAACTCTAAATGGATCAAGGACCTGAATGTAAGTCATGAAACAATAAAACTCTTAAAAGACAACATAGGCAAAAACTCCTGAATATAAGCATGAGCTACTTCTTCCTGAACGCATCTCCTCAAGCAAGGGAAACAAAAGCAAAAATGAACTGATGTGACTACATCAAGTTAAAAAGTTTCTGTACAGCAAAGGACACCATCAACAGAACAAAAAGGCATCATACAGTATGGGAGAATATATTTGTAAATGACATATCTGACAAGGGGTTAACATCCAAAATATATAAAGAACTTACACACCTCAACACCCAAAAAGCAAATAACCTGACTAAAAAATGGGCAGAGGATATGAAGAGACAGTTCTCCAAAGAAGAAATTCAGATGCCCAACAGACACATGAAAAGATGCTCCACATCGCTAATCATCAGGGAAATGCAAATTAAAACCACAATGAGATATCACTTCACACCAGTAAGGATGGTCACCATCCAAAAGAATAAGAACAACAGATGCTGGCGAGGATTCAGAGAAAGGGGAACCCTCCTACACTGCTGGTGGGAATGTAAGCTAGTTTAACCATTGTGGAAAGCAATATGGAGGTTCCTCAAAAAAGTAAAAATACAAATACCATTTGACCCGGGAATCCCACTCCTTGGATTTACCCAAAGAATACAACTTCTCAGATTCAAAAAGACATATGCACCCCTATGTTTATTGCAGCACTTTTTACAATAGCCAAGATATGGAAGCAACCTAAGTGTCCATCAGTAGATGAATGGATAAAGAAGAGGTGGTACATATACACAATGGAATTCTATTCAGTCATACAAAGGAAACAAATTCTGCCATTTGCAACAACATGGATGGAGCTGGAGGATATTATGCTCAGTGAAGAAAGACAAGTGCCAAATGATTTCCCTCATTTGTGGAGTATAACAACAAAGCAAAACTGAAGGAACAAAATAGCAGCAGAATCAGAGACTCCAAGAAGGAACTAGTGGTTACCAAAGGGGAGTGGTGTGGGAGGGTAGGTGGGGATGGAGGGAGAAGGGGATTGTGGTGTATTATGTTTAGTACACATGGTGTGGGAATCACGGGGAAAACAGTGTAGCACAGAGAAGGCAAACAGTGACTCTGTGTCATCTTACTACACCCAAGGACAGTGACTGAATTGGGGTTTGAGGGGGGAATTTGATAATATGGGTAAATGTAGTAACCACATTGTTTTTTCATGTGAAACCTTCATAAGAGTGTATATCAATAATACCTTAATAAAAAAAATTAAAAATATATACATAACATACCCAAAACATTCTTACTTGGAGTTTTATTCACTCATTCAACAACTATTCACTGAGCATCTACTACATGTCAGGGACTCTGGTGCTGGTGAGGTGACAGGGCCTAAAACTCAGGGCTTGTCCTAAATCAATTGAAATTCTTCAATTACCCAAAATTGTGATGATTCTTCCATTGCCTATAATTGTGATGAGGTCCAAAGAAGTGGGGGACCTCCCGAAGTTTAATGATAAATAAAAAAAACCACTTTGAATAGTCCAGAAGCCTTAATGTAATGTCTTTGGGAGAAGGAATTTATAGCATTGAGTTTTTTCCTGATTGTTAAAAAAGAATTTGTGGAGGAAAACTAAGAGTTGAATAATATAGGAAGGTATTTAATTCAAAAGTGCTGCATTAGCCTTAAGTATGCCTAAAACAACCCTGTTATCCCAGGCAGACTACAGTCCCACTGGTGGTGGTGGTCATGGTTTCCGTGCCACTTGTCCAGGCTTGATTATTCCAACCCTATAGAGAAAGTTATTTACTAGATAATGAGGTGAAATTGATTCAAGCCACTAGTAAGAGTGCTGGTCATCCTGGATTGTGTATTTAGGCACAACCTACTGTGAAAAGTGGTTTTTCAGGTAATTATTAATGATATGAATAAGAAATTGTTGAACTCTGAATATGACACATTTAAACATGGCCACTTAGCCTGCCATCCCTCCTGCCATCAAAAAGCCCCACCTAAAGAGAAAACACATTCCCAGTTCTCTCTGCTCTCCCCCACTCCATGCTGCCTCATTTCTCAAGAGGGGTGCAAGCTTTAGACACTCTGCTGCCACTGCTGCTCCTCTATTTCTGCTTGTTCTTGGTTCCGAGAGCACATTAAGTCTCATTGTTTCCACCACCTAAATGCCACTTGAATCTATCCTTTCATCTCGATCACCAACACCTCCATGTTCAACCTTTTTAATTTCTCTGCTGAATTAAGACAAATGTTTCCCAAAATAGTCTCTTACCATATCCTAATTCATTTCAATTCTGGATCTATAAGGGTCTCTTTTAAAATGACAAAACCAGTTTTGCTACCCTCACCACATAAATCTTTAAGATTTTTGTAATGGACTAAAGACTTTAATACAATATATAAAATTGACCATGATATAGTCCTGGACTACCTTTCAAAGCTCATTTCTCACGGATATTAAGTCAACTGCAGATATGACAATTTCTAATTCCTCAAAATTACCATTCTTTTTTGCCTCCAGACATTTGGACATCTGTGCGCTCTGCCTGAATTCCAACTCCCTTCACCCACCCCAGCCCTGTGGGGTGAACAACAAATCAGAATCTAAAATGTGAATCTCTGAAGTTCATCAGCCAATTTAGGCCGTGTCTTGCTGTGGTAACAAATGACCCAAATCACTAAGGCTTATTTCATGTTCATACTTACGTCTACCAAGGACCAGCTATGGATGAGCTATGGCTCAACTTCAGTGTCTGAGACCAACACTGAAGAAACACCTCTTAATCTGATTCATGCCAGTCTCATGGAAGAGTTAAAATAAAGACGGTGCAACCATATAATAGCTCCTAAGGTTTTTGCTGAGAAGGAAAACACAACTTCTGCTCATATTTCTCTGTACAATGCAAGTCACATGTCCAAGCATGGGGGAAAGGAAGTATTTATTATCCTTTAGGGAGGGGCTGGTCAGGAAGAACATGGTAAAAAGATAAAGTAATTAAAAAATTATTTGCCAAACCTCCCTATGGAATGCTACCATTTTGTTACTCATGTTTTTCCATAGTATATCTTACATTATATATATAAATTTCTCTCTTGAATTTTTATTATATATATATATGCATGATGACCATCACATGGCTGTACATATTTGCTTATCAGCTCCAGAGAATAGTGATGGTGATTATATGTGTGTCAGTGTCTGTATAATTTCCTACACCTAGAATGTTTGTTGTACAAATGACAGAATGGGGAGCAGAGATCAGAATCCATTGATCTATTTCTTCAATCGATGTAAAGTTAAAAGACCTGGGATTTAGAGATATTTAGTAACTTGCCAAAGGGCACAGGACTTAGTAATTTCAGGGTTCGGCATCAGAATTCAAATTTCTTACCATCTAGTCCTTTTCTCTGTGTGTGGAATGGAAAGAAAGAATTTTTTCAAAAAGTTCACAAAAAAGTGTAATATCACACCATAACACAAGCTGGCATTATACTATTACAAATTTGAAAGGTTATTACAGATTTCTGTCTTATATAATAGTAAAATTACCTAGCTTAAAATAGTAAGTATACTACTATATAATAATAACATAGTAAAACACACACTCATATATTTGAGAAATGTATTATCTGAGTCTTTGTATCTATGAATGTATTGTTGCACCTCCTTGGTTTTATTAGTGGGGCATCAAATGTAATCTCAGTAAAAACAAGGACTTTGTTCCTCCTATATTCTCAGTGCTTAGAATAATGCCTAACGTTAAGTGCTAAATGCTGTTAGTCATTAGATAGGCAGGAGAATGATTTCTGATATCACTGACTAGTTATTTATTATTTCACTTACTTCCAGAAAAATGTTGTCAATGATAAGTCCAGTTTATAGCCATGGAAATGAATGGTAAGGAGGGGGTAGCACAAGATAAGCAGAGGAAAAACATTTAAAGACCTGGTATGCCACAGTATTGGAAGGATTATCTGCACAGATACTGAAATCGCCTGAATTAATGGGATAGTATTGGAGAGAATGACGGTGAGCCTGGAACGAAAGTCTCTAAGGAATGAAGCTGAATATTCCAAGGATCTAAAAGTGACTGCAGTGAGGAAGGTGGTTGTTAGAAATCTCTGAGAATGGAAGATAATGAGATGGAAAACTAGAGGATTTGGGGAAAAAGACGAGTCTGAAAACAGCAGTTTTCAGAACCAGTTAAACGACACATACCCTAATTCCAGGTATAAATATATCAGACCAATGTCACATTTTGAGAGAGCTACAAAGGAGACAGTATCCTTAGGAGAGTGTCAGGTTCACATTCGACCAAAAGTTCCCGTGCAATTTCAATTTCAAACACCTCGTCTCCATTTCACTCCTTCAAGAATCCTAATTCCAACATTTCTGTAACTGAACCAGGAGTTACAATTCATTATTGCTATCAGCTTTTCATTTTTTCTTCCATTATATCCTTATTTTTCAACCAGTTTAGATTCATGCTCCATCAATATCAGCACACCTTTGTCCCTCTCATTTTTCATCATACTTTTCTGGAAAATTCCAACCCTAATGAGAATCCGTATTTATATGCACCTGTACTCACCTGGCTAATTGTCACAGAGGGAAAACTCACAAATGTGCTGACAAGTTTCATTTTAAATTTATAATACCAGCAATTGTTCCTTAATGTAGCTACATAATTGTATTTTCCTGCTCCATTCACTCTTCTATTACCCTAGATAACTATTTTACACTTTCTCCTCTGTCCTCAAACCTTCAAATCTTCCTACCTTTGATTAGCCTGAAAAAAGAAAAGTTTTAAGCCCTTCCTTCTGCTCCCATTATCATATCTACGTTATTCCCTGAGTCTGTAACCAAAATCCTTGCTTTCCTCCTCAGTACTAGGACTGGGCTCTCTGTGCTCCTATCTAAGACAGCCTCTTTACGTAAATACTTCTTTCTTTCCTTTTTCAAATATTCAAGGCCACAGATCCAACAACAAATCTGTTCCTTGGGAGATCGGTTTTCTTTTCCAACTGGAAAATAGGATTACAGTACCCAAACAAGCTGTGATTTCTGCCATCAAAATCTCGAAACAAGAATTAAAAACCCAGAGCACCTTGACCATACACTACATTCCAGCTGATACTTGTTCTTCTGGAGCAAAACAGCATAGAGTTGAACATGATTCTGTCCAATTCCCATCCTCTTTATCTCTTGAACCCACTTCAGGCAGGATTTGCACAGCATTCCATTGAAATGGCTCTTGTCAATCTAACCACTGAATTCTGGTCACTGACTCAGACGCTCCTCGATCGTCAGCAGCGTTTGACGCAGCTATCATCCCTTCCTTCTGCCCCAAGGACCATGCTTTTAGTCTCCATTGCAAGATCCTCCTCAAAATTCTGTGCTCTCAGTGCTGGGTTGTACATCTCGTACAGTCCTATGGCTTCAAATGTCATCTGGTTGCTTTTCATTTCTAAAATCAGTGTTTTCAGTATGAGTACCTAACCTCTATATTTAAAAATTAAATTCCCAGCCAGTGGCTCCATCTAACTGTCACCTCATACTAAACACAATTAAAAATAAATTTCGGATTCCCCACCCATCTCAGTAGATGGCACTGCCTACTGTGTTACTCAGGCCAAAATCTTTGCAGTAGCAGGTGAAACCTCTAAACACTCTATATTTACTATGAAAGCAAGCCTCGTGGGTCCATCTTCAATATCCATAATGAGGACATCTCCCTTCTTTCTGACTTTGTCCCCCACTAATGTTCTTGTCTCAGCCACGATCATCTCTCAGTTGGATTAATGCCTTTTCCTTTCTCCAGTCAACCTAGCAGTCAGGCTACTCATAACGTTTAAGTCAGTTCATTTCATGAATGCTCAAAGCGGTGATTAAACAAAAGTTCTTAAATGACCTATTGAGCCCTACATGACCTGACCCTGTGTTACCTCTTGGATGGCCCCTCATTCCATACTCCTGCATCAGCCCATGCCAGGCACACTGGAATTCCCATGTTCTTCAAATAGGCAAGTGGGTTTGCACCTGCTTCAAACAGGCAGGGCCTTTGCACCTGCTCTTCCCATGGCTTAAAACCCTTTTTTCCATATAATCTCAGGGCTTTATCCTTTATCCCACACCCCAGACTCTAATATTTTATGTTATCTCCCACAGCACAATCCTTTGTACCACCAAGGTCTTCTGTTTCTGCACCTTCTTGGTCTAATGGAAATCTGACACTCTCCTAAGGATACTGTTTCCTTTGTACCTCTCTCAAAATATGACAACTGGTCTGATATATCTGGAATTAGGGTATGTGTCCTTTAGGTCCTCACTGCTGTTTTCAGACTCCCCCTTTTCCCCAAATCCTCTAGTTTTGCATCTCATTATCTTACATTCTCAGAGATTTCTAACAACTACCTTCCTCACTGCAGTCACTTTTAGACCCTTGGATTACTCAGCTTCCCTAGGCTTAATCTATGAGAGGGATTCTATAGTACACAAGCTTGACAAAAGCTATATCACAGACTAATTTAAACAAGATTTCCCATTGCAAACTTCTTCAGTCTTATTAAACTCAAATTTGCATTGCATATCCTGTAAGAGGAATAATTTACATACTATTTTCAAAACGTGTTTGAATAACACTCTTCCATGAAGCTATTATGGAATTTCACTAAATAAACTCTGAGATACAATAGTTTATATAATTTCATTAGCAAGTATTCTATCTCAGTTTTCTGGTGTCTCAGACTGTGTAGATAGGGATGAAGGGCAAGATGTGATTCACGCTCATATTGTAAAGGCAGATGGTGGTGATGAGGTTATAAGCACCAGAGAGGAGAGAAGGGTGAGCCCATCCAAGAACACACGGAGCTCTGGGGCTCTTCAGTCCACACAGACATGGATGTTACATGTATGTAATGAATATTCTGGGATATTTATAGAGAAACTGCCAATTGCATTTTTTGTAGTTGTTTTTTTCCCTCCAATCATCCAGAAAGATATTCCAGGTATCTGGCACTAAGATTTCGACATCTGACTCTAGAATATTTTTCCTCTCATAGCAATGTGTCAAGTTCTTTCACTTTCTTATATAAATGTATTTCATCATTTTACACCATGACCATTTTTTAATACAAACAATAATAACTGCTTAGATGGAAGTTATAAAAATGTTCCTTTGTAAAAATTGTCCATTTTTATTTTAACTTAAAGTAGTGGAGTGTGGTTTCTAAAAGTGTATCCTTGGAATAAAGACAGACATGGATTTGAATTCAGGCTGGGACAAGAACCACCTCTGTGATCTTGGGTAAGTTATACTACTGCTCTGTGCTTCGGTTCTCTGATTTGTAAAACGGGGACCCTGCGGAGACTAAATAAGGAAATGATCATGAAACACTGAGACAGTGCCTGGTACATATTAAGCAGAATAGCTAGCTGATATGTAATACAGCTAAATGCTAGCATTTGTTTTTAGCCATGACTACTAATCATTATTAAAAATATATAGTACCTTGAGTAGGGATGAACTAATAAAGACATTTTTTTTTAATTAAGAGTTGTTAGTTAAAATTCCTATTACCTTAGTGCACCTGTATGGAGTGTATATTTTCCAAAATATGAAGTGCAAATCACAGGATATAGAGGATCTTGTTCTATTTCTGCAACAACAAAGTTGCATAATTCCATGAAAAAAATTAAAATCTAGTCCCTTAGGACAGTGACCTTCCCTTAGAAGGCAGGCAAAATATGCTTAAAATGTATTGAGATGTATTATTTTTTCAATACTATAACCTTAAAAAAATCTAGAAAGCAGCATTTTTATTGAATTACTGAAATCACCAATACAGTAAAATAGAATGTCTAAGGAAATGAATGTAAAGAAGAGGAACTGTTCTACCAATCAAATGCAAAAATGACTTTTTACCTACAAGCACATTTTCTATGAAATACATTAAAAATACAAAAAAAAAGTTTTGAGCTTGCACATTTCCCCTTTCATTCACAGCTTTAAAGCTTTCTTACATGCCTTTATTCTTTCTTAACTTCCAACCACACTGCTGCAATTGCTGCCCCAACACTATTGTCCCTTCACACATTAGGCTGCTGTCATTGGATGTATTTTATTAAATGACACAAAGGTTTGGCCTTTTTAGCTGAGATTCTCCACTGGGACTCCAAAGGCAGGTAGAAACCCTCCATGTGAAAATGACCCTCACCCTCACTGAATATGCTTTTAATTAACATTCCATTAACTGGCTGGCAATAACATCTAAGCTAAGTGAGCAGATCTGAATGGAATTAAATATTTATTAAGTGGCCTGCATCCCTATTACAACCATGGCCTCTTTCCCCTTCACATTAGTCAGGGAAGGAATGCGAGAAGAAAAAACAAAAGGCCACAGTTATCTCTGTCATCCACCTTTCATTTCCTTCAAACAGCACTACTTTAATTAACAGTTAAAATAGTGCAAAGTCAGCTTATTGGATTTTTAAAACACTGGGTCTAGAGACTGCCAGTTCATTATAATGACACTTATTAAACTGTCTTAACTACTGTCACTTTGGTAGCAGAGACTCAGCAGAAGACTGAATCAGGCATAACACCAGTGAACCAAGCAGCATCTCTTCATATCAGAGAAAATTTAACTGGTGAGAATTGGCATGTTAAGTTTCTTCTGATTTTTTCACTATGTTATTTTAAGACAACAGAAATTCTCTCCTTATTTTTCACTTTACTGATTTCAGATTTATTCAGGAATAATCATTGTACCTAGCAGTACAGATAACAGAAGGGTTTGAGGTTTGAAGCTCTTCCCAGTTAAGGAATATCTTTATTCAACCGTATGGAACCAGGTGGAATTTTCTTCCTCCGGTAATAGTGCTTCTATTCTGTTACAAATTTTCTGATTCTTCATTTACTCTTTGTTGCTTTTCTGGGGTATGGCTGCTGAAAGTGACAAATATACTAACATGTAACCATGGGATTCCATATTATTTTGCTTCACACATTGAGAATGTGATTGTACCAGTAATGATGTAATTCAAAATTTTACATTCTGAAGTTGCTGTTATTTCTGCAGCTATAATCATATTCTATTTTTAAAATATCACTATTGAAACTGACCATATGATTAGATGAATTTTGGCAGTTCTCACTAATGAGGATCTGAATATAAGAAGGTACAAGATGACACATCTTAAGTACTCTTGAGAATCAATAAATGAATGTTTTGTTTTATTTAACAAGTTAAGTCATGGATTGTATCCTTGAGAATGTGGTTCTTTATATTTATGATGAGTCTGGTCTCTGAAAAAGCTTCAATTTATGAAAGAAGAGTTTACATAAACATTGATTTTTCTATTTTAAAAAAAAGCATATGAAATAACTCAGGTGCTATTAGGAAAATCCTAACAAATCAGACAAAAGTTCCAACCTAACATTTTTCTGGAATAGCCTGCTGCTTGTTCTGTCCCATATCCATTTTCTTCCTGATAACTAAATCCAGTGACTACTGGTTGACTTATAAGCCACTCTTATTTCCTTATCATTTAAATTAAAAATTAACTGAATAAGAGAAAACTCAGGAATCATGTGAAATGGAGGAGGAGTTGGCAACACCTGTTTAGAGAAGGTTGGAAGCTCAATTTGTAGGGTCAGAATTAGTAAAAACATTTGACTGTGAGAGATCAACCTAATAGACCAGAGCAACAGGTATCAGCTGAATTATATGCTGACAACTCCCAACTTTGTCTCTAATCCAGGCTTTTCTACTGAGACTCCCATGTATCCAATATGATATCTCCACTTGTATGTCTCACAAATATTTCATCTCAACATGTTCAGAATTAAACTGAATTGCAGCCACCTAAACACCAAACTTTCTCTTCCAGTTTCCCCTACTTCAATAAGTGAAACTAAATTTATCCAGTTGATCAAATATGAAGACTGAGAAATATGTTTATAACTCAGTACCTCACCAACAACATTCAATCAATCATAAATTTAATAAAAATTTATATATATATCAAATTGATATCGGCCCACTGCCACCATTTTAACCTATCATCACCTCTAGTCTGGACCCCCACTCCAAATCTGGACAATAGAAATTGACTTGGAAATCTCAGTTAGGTAGGAATTGCAATAGCATGTTGTAAAACCCCCTGTTCTCCAAATACAAAGATAGATACATAATTAATAAGATATAAAAAAGATTTAAAAGACACGGGGGAAAAAAATATTTGTATGACTCAAAAGTCCAAAGGAAATACCAATATGAACAAGGCTTAAGCCATCTACATACTGGCCTCTGTGTCCAGAATTAGGTCAAGGAATTCAGGTCCATGGGCAATAGAAACTAAGCAATCCATGGGACACAGTCAGCCAGAGGCAAACTGAGTGTTCAAAACCAGGGACTGTAGCCGGACTCTCACTCCTATAAATGGAGAGCCATAGGAGCTGACATACACTACTTCCCAGCACTACAGGAGGTTTTGAGTAGCACATTGGAATTTTTATGGCAACCACTAGAAACATGATAAAAATATTAATTCAAAATAAAGCTACAAATAAGAAAAACTAAAGAACAGATAGGACAAATGAAAATCAAAAACTAACGTTTCAGATAAGCATTCCAGTAATTACATGAAATAAAAGTGGACAAAGTGCTCTATTTAAAAGTTTTTAAGAATAGATTTTTTTTTAAAATAAGTGATCTACTTTCTGTCAGTATAAGTTATATCTAGAAATAAATGTGAATTTACCAAATATGTCCTTGATAAAGACATTTACAATCAATTACAGCAGATATCACATCTAATGGTAACATATTACTTTCCTCCAGAGATCACTAACAGTTTAGGCAAAGGTGTTTGCTATCAACCCTTGGACGTTAATTTTAGCTACCATGTTGCAAGAAAGAACAAAAACAACAAAAGGCTTAAGAATTGCAGAGGAAGATCTAAAACTTTTAGCAGTCATAAATGACACAAACTACACATCAAAAAATAGAAACAAAAACAAAACCAAATACCTAGACAAAACCTACCGGAAATGACAATTTGAGCAAGCTTACTGAATATAAGATCAACATAACAATGTCCATTTTTTCTGTGTACTAGCTAGAAATGATTAGAGAATTCAAACTAGTCTATGTGACATTAAAATGCACAAATAATATTAAATTCCTAGGAAAAAATCTAAAAGCAAAGCATCACAAAATATTTCAAAAGCAATTTTAAAAGACTGAAATAAATGGAGCAATGTACCATACACATGAGTTAAAAGACTAAGTATGTTAAAGATGCCAATTTCCCAAAACTGATTAAGGAATCAAAGCAATTTCAATCAAAATGTGGCCATAGTCTGGATGGACTTGCCAAGCTAATTCTAAAACTTATATGGAAATGCAATGCCCATAGTCAAGATAATAGTGAAGAAGAACAAACTTGAAGAACATATATTATCAGATGTACATAAGTTAAAATAATTAAAAGTGTGATTTTGAGACAAAAATAAACAGTCCAATGAAATAAATGAGAAACAGACCTTTATTTGTCTCTAAGGATAAAGGTTATGTGTATGTGTTGGGAGACTCTTAATAAATGTAAATATATGAGCAAATGAAATATTGCTCAAAAGAAATACATAAAAAATAATGTAGATGGTATGGAACTAATTATATGTAATATATAAAACAAAAATTTTTTGATTGTGTAGGGGTACATAAAGAGATTGAAAAAGTTTTTTTTTTAAAGCAGGGCTTTAAATCTCACAATAGCCAGTTGTAACCTCTAGAAAGGGCAGAGAGGGTTGCAATAAAAAAAGAGGTATAATATCTTGAAAAGGACCCAAAATTGTTGAGTAAAAAGGGAAAGATAAACTTATTTGCTTTAAAATTAAGTTTTCTTATAATAGTAAAAAAGGCAATCCACAGAATGGGACAAAGTATTAAGACAGATACAGTTGAAAACAATTTATATGCAAAGAATATAAAGTACTCCTATGAAACAATTAAAAAGACAGATAACCCAATTTAAAAAGGTCAAAAGCTTGAACACGCATTTGATAAAATAGGATTTCCAAAATGGCTTTAAAATATAGAAAAAGATGTTTAACCCCATTAGTCATCAGTGAAAGGAAATTAAATCCAAAATGAAATTAATACACACGTTGAACAATTTGAGTAATAGAACTCGATAATACTTAGTGCTGGTGAGAACATAGGTCAGCTGGAACTGTCATACATTCTTGATGGGTGTGTAAGTTGAAACAGCTGCTTTGGAACACTATGGTTTTCTACTAGTGTTGAATATTAACCTTATGTTCAAGCAATTCCACTACTAGGTGTACACACTGCAGAGATGTAACACATACATACCCAAAGACATGTAAAATAATATTCATCATACTATTACTCATAAGCCCAAACTAGAAAAAAACGTATGTCCTTTAACCATTAATGAAAAATAAATTGTGGATATAATCACACAGTAAAATATAATACAAGAACAATTTGTAAACTGTAGCTATATGAATCATAGGTAGATCTTACAAAAACAATGATGAGCAAAAGAAAACAATACATACCAATATTCAGTAAAATAAAAACGTAAAAGGCAAAATTTAATTATAGAATTTAGAGACAAATGGTTAGGTAGCAACAAATAAAAACAGAGCAAGAATATAAAAATCAAGATAGCACCTATCTTTGGAGAGGATGAAGGAGACATTGATAGTACAGGGCCATGGAGGGATTCTGAGATATCATCTCAATATTACTATTTCTTAACCTTGTGTATTTGTCATGATAAATCATTATTTTCTGCACTTCTGTGTATACTACATTTCAAACTTAAAAATGTAAAATTTCAATGCTCCTTTTGGAAAAATCTAATAGGATAAGACTAAGTCCAATGTTTATATTCTCTGGTCAAAATGAGGGGTGTCGGATTTTCTAGCCCTTGCTGACAACATGGCAATTCCTCATGAAAGGTCTTGAGATGTTAGGTCACCTGTAAAGAGATGGATCAAAAATTTTTAAAGATACAAAAGACAAAAAATAGGATGCAACATGTAATGAACATAACTTTGTTTCATGAAGCATGTTTTAATTTTTTATATGTGTATGTGTGTGTATATAGAGGTATGTGCTTAGTAACAAGGACATAAAATATCTCAACATAGCCTGGAGAAAATTCTGATACACTTTTTTAATACTGGGTGAGGCGAGACTACCTATTGAGCTCATTTTCCTTTTGGGTAGTACCTTTTATTTTCTTGAGACATAGAAAATAGAAACCATTCATTTCCTGGCAATAAATTCTGTGAAGAAGATAAATATATTACATTATTTTAATTTGAATTTGAAATTCTTCTTTTTACAAATATTGTGATAAAATATGGGAAGGGAGAAAAATACTCAGGGGAAGAACATGAAACTTGGAGGATGTATGCTTAATAGTAATTATCCTTTCTAAAGATAAATAATAATGATTATCCTAAGTCTAAGCTAAAATCAGTGAAACTATACATGCTTGAAAATAATGAGTTGGCATATTATCAGAAGTGATCCCTTCCAACACAGATTCTGGGCTAAAGGTTCAGTGAGTTTTGAAACATTCTACATGTTGCTGGGTTGTGGAAAAAAAAAATGAGAATCAAAGGGAACTTGTTTCACTGATGATGACTTTTAATGGTACATGATGGGCTCAAAAAATTACAGAGCATATAAAATCTATTTAGTGTTTTTTGATGGCTGGAAATCATGGCAGTAATTGTACTGAAATATAAATGGTGACTGAAATCTTTTCCTTACCTGTTAACTCTTCAAATAAAAAGTGGTTCATTTAAATTGTGAATTCTTTTTCTTCTATGCTAAGCTAACTTAACTTTTAAACAAAGAACTCCCCTGTTCTTTTATTCCTAGGGAGAGTCACTTTATGTGCTATGCCAGGTTCATATAAAAATGTTTCCAAAAATGAAATAGTGACATTTGAGACCATCAGGAAGCATGAGGGAGTGGAATCCTTACAGAATTTCCATTGTAACAGTCAATAACTCATGAGTGATACCCAAAGTGATTGTGTTTAATGGCATGGATTAAAGACTGGGCTGTACTATTTTTTAGCACTATAAGGTTACAATAAAACACCACCCAAACTCACTGAGCTCAGGCCTAACAAAGTTGATACATACCAAAGAAAAATAATACATAATGATAAAGGCATCAGTCCCAAGAGGATATAATAATTATAAGTATCTATGCACCCAACATAGGAGCACCTAAATAGGTAAAACAAATATTAACAGAACTATACAGGGAAATAGACTGCAAATTAACCATATTAAGGGATTTTATCACCCCACTTAGATCAATGCACACATCAGCCACACTTAAAATAAATAAGGAAAAACAGAGGCACTAAACAACACATTAAGTCAGAAGGATTTAACAGATAGTATACAGAACATTCCACCTTAAAAGAGGAGGATACACATATTTCTCAAGTGCACATGGAACATTCTCCAGAATAGATCACATATAAGGACACAAAAAGAACCTCAATAAATTCAAAAAGATTGAAAGTGTATCAAACGTGTTTTCAGATCACAGTAGTATGACACTACATACCAATTACATGAAGAAAAAAAACCCACAAACACATGCAGGCTAATCAACACGCTTCTAAATAATCAATGGATCAATGAACAAATCAAAAGGAAATCCAAGAAATACATGGATACAAATGTAGACAAAAATTGAACAGTCCAAAATTTGTGGGATGCCAGAACAGTGGTTCTAGAGGAGAATTATGTAGCAATATAGACCTATTTTAAGAAATAAGAACAACCCAAAATAAACAATCTAAACTCACAAGAAACTAGAAAAAGACAAACAAATGAAACCCAAAGTTAGTAGACAAAAGGACATAATAAAGACCAGAGCAAAAATCAACAAAGTAGAGAAGAATAAAACACTAGAAAAAAATTAATGAAACCAAGAGCTGGTTGTTTGAGAAAATAAACAAAATAGACAAACCCCTAGCCAGACTTATCAAGAAAAAAAAAGTACATAAATAAACAAAATCAGAAATGAAAAAGGATTAGACACAATGATACCACAGAAATACAAAGAATTATTAGAGAATACTATAAAAAGCCATATGCCAATAAACTGGACAACCTAGAATAAATGGACAAATTCCTAGAAAAGTACAGCCTTCCAAGACCCAGGAAGAAACAGAAAATCTGAACAGACACATTACCAGTAATGAAATTGAATTGGTAATACAAAAACTCCCGAAAAAACATAGGTCCAAAACCAGATGGTTTCACAGCTGAATTCTACCAAAAACTTAAAGAAAAGCTATTATCCATCCTTCTTAAAGTATTCCAAAAAATAGAAAAGGATGGAATATTTCCAAACTCATTTTATGAGGCTAGCATCACTCAAATACCAAAACCAGATAAAGACACTATCCCTGATGAACACAGATGCAAATATCCTCAACAAAGTATTAGTAACTCAAATTCAAAAATACATCAAAAAGATCATCCATTGTTACCATGTGGAATTTAATCCAGGGAAACAAGGATAGTACAATATTCATTAAAAAATGTAGTATACCACATTAACAGAAAGGGTAAAAACCATATGACCATCTCAATAGATGCTGAAAAAACATGGGGCAAAATTCAACATCCATTCATGATAAAATTCTCAGCAAAATGGGTATAAAGGGAACATACTTCACCATAAGAAACACCGTATATGACAAACGCACAGTTAACATCATACTAAATGGTGAAAACCTGGAAGCTTTTCCTCTAAGATCAGAAACAAGACAAGCATGCCCACTCGCACCACTTTTAATCAATATAGTACTGGAAGTTCTAGCCACAGTGGTCAGACTAGATAAAGAGATAAAAGGCATCCAAATTGGTAAGGAAGTTTAGCTATCACTATTTGTAGATGACATGATACTATATATATAAAGCCACCCAAAATTTTTAGAATAACTGGATTCAGCAAAGTTGCAGGATACAAAATCAATATACAAAATCTGTTTCATTCCTTTATACTAACAACAAATCAGCAAAAAGAGAAAAAAGAAAACAATTCCATTTATAATTGCATCAAAAAGAATAAAATACCTAGGAATAAACCTAACCAAGGAGGTGAAAGGCCTATAGTCTGAAAACTGTAAGACACTGATGAGAGAAATTGAAGAAGACACAAATAAATGGAAATCTATTCCATGTTCATGGATGGATAGGAAGAATATTGTCAAAATGCCATCCTGTCCAAAGCAATTTACAGATTCGACACAATCCCTATCAAAATACCAATGGCATTTTTCAATGAACTAGACCAAATAATCCTAAAATTCATATTGAACCACAAAAGACCCCAAATAGCCAAAGCAATCCTGAGAAAGAAGAACAAAGCTGGGCGTACTACACTCCCTGACTTCAACCTATGTTAAAAAACTACAGCATTCAAAACAGTATGGTAATGGCAGAAGAATAGACCCATAGATCAGTGGAACAGAATAGAGAGCCCAGAAATAAACGTATGCATATGGTCAATTAATATATGACAAAGGAGCCATGAATATACAATGGGGAAAAGACAGTGTCTCAATAACTAGTGTTGGGAAAACTGGGCAGATACATACAAGAGAATGAATCCAGATTACTGTCTAACTCCATACACAAAAATAAAACTCAAAGTGGATTAAAGACCTAAATATAAAACATGAAACCATAAAAACTCTTAGAAGAAAACAGGCAAAAATCTCTTGAACATGAGCGTGAGAAAGTTTTTCTGGACATGTCTCCCCAGGAAAGGGAAACAAAATAAAAAATGAACAAGTAGATCTACATTAAACTAAAAACTTCTGTACAGCAAAGGACACCATGAGATGAACAAAAAGGCAACCTACAATATGGGAGAATATAATTTGTAAGTGATTTATCTGATAAGGGGTTAACATCAATAATATATGAAGAACTCATATGCCTCAACACCAAAAAAAAACCACTTCATTAAAAAATGGGCAGAGGACCTGAGCAGACATTTTTCCAAAGAAGACATACAGATGGCCACCAGCACATGAAATGATGCTCCACATCTCTAATCATCAGGTAAATGCAAACAAAACCACAATGAGATAACATCTTAACACCAATCAGAATGGCCACTATCCAGAAAAGAAATGAGTGTTGGGGTTGATGTGGAGAAGACAGAACCCTCCTATAACATTGGTGAGAATGTAAATTAGTGCACCTGTAGGGAAAGCAGTATAGTTTCCTCAAAAACCTAAAAATAGAAATACCATATAACCCAGTAACTCTACTTCTAGGAATTTACCTGAAAACAAAATCTCTGATTTAAAAAGATATTTGCTTTCCTATGTTTATTGCCATGTTACTTAGAATAACCAAGATATGGAAAAAACCATAGTTTCCGTCAGTAGATGAATGGATAAAGATGTGGTGTATATACACAGTGGGTATTATTCACCCATAAAAAAAGAAATCCTGCCATTTGTGACAACATGGATGTACCTAAGGGGTATTATGCTAAGTAAAATAAGCCAGGTAAAGAAAGACAAATATCATATGATTTCACATACTGGTGGAACCTAAAAACAAAATAAAACAAAATGAACAAAAAACACAATAGACTCATAGACACTGAGAATTGACTGATGGTTACCATGGGAGATGGGTTGGGGAGGGTAGATAGAGGATGTGAGGAGGATGAAGAGGCACAAAAATCTCAATCATAATATAAGCTGGTCATGGGATGGAAGTACAGCCTGGAGAACATAGTCTCTGTAACATCTTTCTATGTTGACAGTAATTGCACTAGTTGGGGTGAGGATTCAATAATGTATGTAACTGTTGAATCACTTTATTGTATACTTGAAACCAATTTAATATTCTATCTAAATGATATTTCAATTTAAAAATACACACAAAAAAGAAAGAAAAGTAATGCATATGACAATGTCTTGTTAAACTTTATAAAAGACCGAAGAGGATCTTTTTCTATTTTTACTTCTAAAAAAAAATTGTGCTAAATGAGAGCATTGTACCCAAATATTTAATTCAATTGCTTATGATTATAAACACTTTCATAAACATTGTATCTTTAGATTTATTCTCAAATAATTCTGGCTTGGCAGCAAGACAAACATTTTTTATATGGAAACAAGGAAGTTTTAAATGCATGAAAATTTCAAAAAACAAAACTCAGGCATGTACAATGGAGAGTATGTGTTTACTTCTATCTCTGCTAAATCCTCATAAAATGAAAAGAAAGATAAAAGTTTGTCAATCTGATTCAGTATTAAGGAAAGGGTCTTTGACTTCAGACAAAGTGTTTCAAAATATTCCTAGAAGACAGTATGTGCTGGAAGAAGAATAACCCACAACAAAGGAGACCTTTTCATTGGGCTGGGTTGCTGTTCAAGCCAGTGATAGAAAATGAGTCTCTAAACTCAGTGCTTGGAGGTTTGCAGAATAGAAGTGATGGTTGGGTGGAAATCAGGAAGAATAACTGTTTTTTGGTTTTTTTTTTTTTACAGGATAGCTGCTTAAATTACCCTCCTACCTCTTCTGAAATTTTGAGTTGGCAGCACAGTGTTTATCCTCAGGCCAAAACATTAGAACTACTCCCTAAAGAAAAGGAAAATGCTGCCTTGGAAGAACTAGAACTGCTGGTGTGGATCTTGTCACAGAATAATAATCTCCTTAATTATAGTGTGAGTGTCATTTAGAAGTATCATTTAGAAGTAGTCTGATTTCCAAATTCCCACTCAGATGCCATCAGGGAAGTACAAAGACCCACCAAACAAACAAGTATGAACCAGAAGTAAACCCTGACAGCCACACACATTAAGTATGTTATTGTTTTTAATATGAGCCTGACTATTGAAAATAAAAATGAAAAAAGATGAAAAAGAACTATTACATATAAAGAATTTGTTAATTTGCAGATTATAAAGGAACATAAAATCAGTATTTTAAGAAAGCATTTAAAAGAGATTGGATACTTTTTTTTTAAAGCAACTAATAGAATGTCTGGGGACAAAAGTATAATTGGTGGGAATTTGACCTCTCACCATAAAAAACTAGACCACTGGATGATACATGAAATGACAATTTTCAGGCTTCTAAGCATGAGGTGGAACAGAACTGTGATCCTTTCATGATCGGAACCAATTGAGACTTCAGATCGTCTGAGCTTTTGACCTGAAAACAATTTCTTGATCAAGGGATAGGCAGGGGGTCTCACTGAGCTGAGACAGAGTTCCAAGTTCAGGATGAATAAGATGGCTGGCATTCGAAAGAAGAGGGCTGCAGAGGAAACAGAGATCCATTGAGAAAGAATTCCAAAATCTGCATGAGTCACATGGAATCTTTAGCTGAACACGCACTTGTGCATTCACAGGGAGAAACCACAAGGCAAGACCAGAAAGAACAGCCAATAGCTATAACCTAAACATATTCCACGCAGGCCTAGGAGACGTTCGGTGATCTGGCAAAAAGTGTGATCAGCATGGAGACTGTATTAAGTTATAAGTCTTGTATAAACATTATATACATTTTAATACATGCATTATATTAAGACATATATTGAATCATAGATAGATAGATGTGGATATATGCATCATTCTATAAGCAGTTCCATTATACATTTAGAAATTCCAGGTTTGAATTTACTTTTTAGGACTGGATTCAGTGATGGCAATTTAAATTAATGAAGAGCACAGAAAATGCACTAGATACTATCTCACTATCTCATACTCAGGAACCTGGTATTGCAAAGAAAAAAAATATTCCTATGGTTTGTGGCATATTTCATTTTTCTTCCAGTTGATTTTGGACTGTGTTACCAGAGTCTTGAATATACATTTGGTAATCACTGAAACTCAGAAAAATTCCAGAGGAGCTGGTTTTGTGTCAGTGCTTTTAGTTTTTTCCTTCCTATTTCATAGTTGGGGATTTTTCCTTGAGCCATATTACCACCATCAGTGGTGTCCATTAGGCTCTTAATATTATAGTCACATAAGAATGAACACGAAAGCTGTTATTAAACTCTTCCATTGTTCAATTTAAAGAGAGCATTTTTAAGTAAATAACACGTTGTCTTTTGCTTCCATTACTGTACATTTGAGAATGACTGATAACATAATAATCTGGTTTGTGTTCAGCCTCCCACAGAGTGAAATGCAAGGTGTTTGCAGTGATTGGTCTAGGGGTGTAGAATTCATTTAGTTTGTAAACAGTTGTCCCATAAGTTTTCTCCATGACATTTCTTATCTAACTTCTCATCTCTAAACTGCTTTACATTTTGTTTGCCCCATGCAGTCAGCTATTCTGTATTAGTTTCCTAAGGCTGTTGTAATAATAATAATAATAAAAACAGTAACTGGAAAAGCTTAAAACAGAAATTTAGTATCTCACTTCTAGCCTTCTGGAGGCCACAAGTCAACATGTTTTCTTTGAAGGTCTAGGGGAGAAGCTGATCCGTGTTTTGCTCTTAGGTTCTGATGTTGCTGGCAATCCTCGACATCCTTGACTTACAGGTGCATCACTCCACTCTCTGCCTCCATCATGACAAGATCATATTATCCCTGTATGCCTCTATATTTGCGTCTGTCTCTCCTCTTCTTGTAAGAGCATTAGTCAAACTGGATTAAGGGCCCACCAACTGCCCAAATAACATCATATTAACTAATTACTTCTGCAACAACCCTATTTCCAAATGAGTTCATATTCTGAGTTACTAGCAGTTAGAACTTTAACATGTTTTTTGGGGACATACAATTAAGCCCATGACACAAGCCCAGAGGAACATATCTGAGAATTTCCTACCAAGAACCCTGAATTAGAATTCCTACTTGACTGTATTTGCCTTGAAGTCATCAAAAAAAACCTACACTTTACATATCTACTGACTAATAAATATGCAAATATATCCCAGCAGTGTCTGAGGAATTGTCACTGACCCTTCTCCTTTGTTGCATGTTCTACATTTGGTCTAATTCTCATCTTATTCTTGGAACCATATTATATTTATACAAACTAGTTAAATCTAGGTCACTCCATTTTGTGGTTATAATAAGGTTAGAGATACTATTGCCTAGACCTTGCTTACTTATTTTCCCCACCTCATCTATCTCATGCTGTCCCCACTCCAAAGTCTTTCTCTAGTTATACATAGGAGAGCCTCAAGGGGCTTAAGCATGTACAACATAATACATCACATGATTATTAAATAATATAATCATCTCAATAGATGCAGAGAAAACACTCGACAAAATTCAATATCCTTTCATGATAAAAACTTTCAACAAATTTGGGTATAGAAAGCACACACCTCAACATACTAAAGGCCATATATGACAAGCCCACAACTAACATACTCAGTGGTAAAAGACTGAAAGCTCTTTCTCTAAAATCGGGAAGATGAGCATATTCACTGTCACTGCTTCTATTCAACTTAGTACTAGAAGTCCAGGCTAGAGCAATTAGGTAAGAAAAAATATATAAGGCAGCAAATAGGAAAGGAAGAAGTAAATTCACCTCTGTTCACAGACAACATGGTCTTATATGTAGAAAACCCTAAACATTTCACACAAACACTGTTAAACAAATTAAACAAAGTTTCAGGATATAAAAAAACATACAAAAATCAGTTGCATTTCTACACACTAACAAGGAACATTATGAAAGGGAGATTAACACAATCCCATCTCTACAATAGCATCCAAAAAAAAAAGAAAAGAAACAGGAATAAACTTAACCAAGAAGTGGAAGATATACACTGAAAACTATCTAAAACATTGCTGAAAGAAATTAAAGAAGACACAAATAAATGGAAAGGTATCCAGTGTTCATGGGTTATAATACTGTTACAAGTTATAACACTGTTAAAATGCCCATACTATCCAAAGCTTTATTTAGATTCAGCATACTCTCTATCAACATCTCAGGTGTTTTTTTGAAGAAATAGAAAAAAAATTCTAAAATTTATATGGAACCACAAAGGACCCCAAATAACCAAAACAATCTTGAGAAGGAACAAAGCTGGAAATGTCACATGACATGACTTCAAAATTTATCACAAAGCTATAGTGCTCAAAATAGTATGGTATTGGCATGAAGACAGACCTGTAAACCAGTGGAATGGACTAGAAAGCCCCAAAACAAGCGCACACATATATGGTTAAATGATCTTCATCAAGGGTGCCAAGAATAGATAATGCAGAAAAGAGAATTTCTTCAACAAATCATGTTAGGAAAACTGGATACCCACATGCAAAATAATGAAATAGAACATTTATCTTCACTATATACAAAAAATAAATTTTAAATAAAATTAAAGATTAATACGTAAGACCAAAAACTGTAAAAGTCCTGGAAGAGAACACAGGGGAGAGCTTCATAACATTGGTCTTTAATAACTTCTTGGATATGACACCAAAAGTACAGGTAATAAAACCAAAAATAAACAAGCGGGATTACATCAAAGTGACATGCCCCTGCAACAAAGTGAAAGGCACTCTATTCTCCCAAAATATTTGTAAACCATATATCTGATAAGGAGTTAATGTGCAGTACAGAAGAAACCCTCACAACTCAATATCAGTAAAACACAAATAGCACAATTAAAAAATGACCTAAGGACTTCAATAGATAACATCTGTCCAAAGAAGATATACAAATGGCCAACAGATGAAAATATATATGAAATGATGCTCAAGATTACTGTTCATCAGGGAAATGGAAGTCAAAAACACAATGAGATATCACCTCACACCTATTAGGATGGCCACTGTCAATAAGACAGAAAATAACAAGTGCTGATTGGAACTCTTGTACACTGTTGGTGGGAATGTAAAATGGTGCAGCCACTATGGAAAATGGTAAGGAGAGCCCCCCAAAATTAAAAATAGAGCTACTATATAATCCAATAATCCTACTTTTGGGTATTTATCAAAAAGAATTCAAAACAGAACCTTGAAGAGATTTTTGCACTCTCACATTCTTGCAGCATTATTCGCAATAGTCAAGAGGTAGAAACAATCTAAATGTTCATGTATAGACAATAGAGAAAATGCGGTAGATACATGCAATGGATTATTATTCAGCCTTAGAAAAAGAACATCCTGTCATATACTACAACATGGATGTTCATTGAGGACATTATGCTGGGAGAAAAAAGCTACTTACAGAAGATAAATACTGCATGATTCTCCTTGTAAGAGGCATTTAAAGTAGTTAAACTCATAGAAGCAGAAAGCAGAAAGGTGGTTGTCAGAGGCTCAGGGAAGGAAGAAATGTGGAGTTGCTGGTTAGTGAGTACAGCATTTCAGTCATGCAGGATGAAAAATTCTACAGATCTTATGTATAAAAATATGCATATAGATAATACTGTACTGTATACGTAAACATTTATTAAGAGGGTTGATGTTATGTGTTTTTTACAATAAAAAAATATATATCGCACTTTAGGTATCACCAGTGCCACACACAGCTCTCCATCTACCATCAGCCAGCATGCTCTGAAATATTCATTATTCTGCTTCTGTTCTTTTCACACTGACATTGGTATCTTGTCTTTTTGCTCTGGAATCTCAGTCCTACCTCAAAAATTCCAGCTCAGTTCTACCACAAACAAAACCCTACTGAATAATTGTCTCCTGGGTCACCCAGAACCCTACACTAGTTCTTGGCAAATTGTTCCCGGGCATGTTCACCATGAGGGGGATATTCAGTCACATCCTGATGTCCTTATATATTTCATCTATTTATATATATGAAATCACTAGTTTGGGCCAAACAATATACCAGTCAAGTGAGATAAGAAATTAGATATGGGTATTTTCTCAAGTAGTTTACATTTAGTGAAATTTAGCATCCATTGCCAGCTTCAAGAAATGCTTATAGGGTTAGAAGAGAGCAGAGAGGTGACAGAGAATTGAGCAGTGTGAAGGGACAAAGAGCAGGCTGCTCCGAGATGTGCTGTTGTGACCTGCAGATTACTTTGAGCTGAAAACCATCAAGGCTCAAAAGACACAGGAAGGAACTTTGACGTCCCACCCAGCAACTGCATAAAAAGAATTTAGACAGAGGAAGTACTCCAGGGGGAGAGCTGTCACCTTAGACAGCTATTTTATGATGTGACCTAGGTGTGGTAGACAGGGACGGATGTGTCTAAGTCTGTTAAGATGACTCTTTGTGCCCCTTCTTTGTTGCTGTGTCGTCCAGCACATATTTGATTATCAAACATTGACTCCTTTCATATTCCTGTGAATTACTTCCCCTTTCCTTTGAAGTCTCAGACCTCGGCCCCCTTTTCCTTGGTTCGGGATGACGTATGTACCCCATTCTCCCTGACGGTGTCAGGCCAGCTAGAACTTTGAGGAGTAGAGGAAATTTCTTCCTCCCCAACAAGTGTTTACATCATGAAACATTTGATTTCAACTAAAATTTCATTGAAATCTCCTTAAAACAGGGTTTTACTACAGATACGAAATTCAAGATGAAGCTGAGTAAATAGATTTAGGAAAAAGCAAGAAATAGGGTACTTTCAGTATCTTCAGCAGAATTTTCAACTTCTGTATATTATTCTGCCAAAAATGTGTCTCAACTCTATGCTTCTAGGCTTAATTCTTTATCCATTTGTCTTGGTATTCTCATTCCAAAGCCTAGGAGTGCAAATGGATTGGCTTAGCTTGAGTTCTTTGTCTATCCCTCGTCTAAATCATCTGTGACTTGAGTAGAGATACAAGACCCTTTACAGTCCTGTGTCTTGGGCTGTAAGTGCAGAATGACGCATAAAAGAATATTGTTCACAGATTAGAAAGGAAACTTGCCTGGTACACACTACAAGCTAATTCTCCTTCATGGTTTAAAGCTTTAATGTTGACTATCTCTTTGCATTATTTGCCACTTATTTACTCACTCTTAAGCACATTGGCTTGGCCACACTTTCGTGCACAGTACTGGGCTAGGTGCTTTTAGGGATGAATATATGAATAATTTATAATTTAGTGGAAAACACTGACATTTATAAAACAAAGTTAAACATGGTAGTTTTAAATGAAGTGTTCTAGGAATCACTCCCCCAACCTCCAAAAAAAAAAAAGGCAAGGGTGGGGGTGAGGATGCCAGATGAAGAACAGTATATGAAACGACCTATGCAAGTAGAGAAAGACTTCCTAAAGCTTTGGAGGAGACTGGCAGAAAGGCATGGTAAGTAAACCGAGTAAGAGCAGTCTAGAAAAGCCCAGATAATGCGTAGCACATGTAGGTAACATCCAAGGTTCTGATTCCATCGCATTTTGGACATGGGTCCTGATGACCAATGATATTAAATAGATAGGTTGGGGTCAAAGAATCTGATTTCTACACCAGCACAGTGGCAGTAGGAATGAGAATGAAGATGGACTGGAGAGAGATTTTGGAGGAAAATCTGCAGAATAACACTAGTAACAAATTTCTTGGGAGAAGTGGGGGAAAAAAGTCAAATCTGAGTTTTAATGCTTGAAGGAATTCTAGAACTGGGAGTCACTTTAGAGAGTTAGATTAACATCTTCACTTTGTAGATAAATAATGTGACATCTCAAAAGGATGAGGTCTTAACAACTTGCCTGCCAATAATTAACATAAGTCTAGGTTATTACCAGGCATTCTAAATTCTCTAATTACAAGCTTTATAAAAATTAAGCCCAAATGTCTAAACTACATTGTAAGGTAACTTACTCTACCTGAAGCTTTCTTTGTAGCTGTCCTCCTATATTATCCATATGCTCTCTGGTTTAACCAAAATGAACCACTTGCATAACCTGATGTGCAACCACTTGTATAACTTTATATGTGTGCAGTGACTTTCTGCTTCTATGCCTTTGTTTGTATTACTTCCTTCAGGAGTTCTGTGCCTTTTCCTTTACTGCTTGTCTATGTAATCATTTATTCTTCAAAGCACAACCCAGAGCTCCCTTCTCTAAGAATCCACCTACATTTTCCCCACCATTCATCCCTGTCACAAGTATTTTCTCTTCTCAATTCCCACCAGACTCTGTAACTCCCTTGATGTGTGTTCTATTACATATTATAATGAAGTCATAGAAATATTTTATCATATATTAAGAGGCTCTCAAATGCAGCCAACATGGTATATTCATGTTCAGTATGTCCCATAGCATCATCCCCAAGCTTGTCAAATAAGTAAATGCTAAATAAATATCTCAAATACATAAATAAATAATTTGGCTTAAAACGGGGGGGACAAAAAGAACTCTGCTTTTTGTCATTGAACACTTCTTTAGTTTGGGCATAATTAACATTTAAATAACACAGTTTTCTCTACTCTGCTGTTTTAATCAGAGTGGTAGTTTTCATATGCAGCATAAACATCTCTTTTGGGATACAACACCTCATTCAGAAAGACACTGAAAGGTAGACTTATCATAAAAAGTTTGCTGTATCAGTTCTCATCGTTTTCAAATTTTTATCACTAGGCAATTTCTTTTCTTGACATGCCTACATAAGAAGCCATAATATATCTCCCAGGCAACCAGCCATTTATATAGTTGAGATTATTAAAATAAACCTAGGGTTTATCCTGTGTATAAAAGAGTGGGTTTAAATTACCCTGAAGATTGATATAATCTCATGGATAGTAGATAGGTAAAATCATTGTAGGAATAAAGACCTACCTGTTTATTCTGGCTTGAAATTCTTGTGGCTATGAATCCATTTATTCGGAAAATGGAAATGAGGCTAAACATGCCTCAGCTACTCACCTCTCCTACATTATCAAAATGGACCCAGAATTTATCCTATGTGTAAAAAATAGGTTTAGATTATCATTCGATCAATATAATATCACATATAACAGATGAGTTACTGTTCATTTCTACAGTGATCTTGCCTACCCGCTTACTCTTGCTTGAAATCTCTTTGAGTAGGGAAAGGGGTAGAGACTTTTATTATACAGTCAGAAATGAGGCTAACTTTACAATAACTTCATGGACTCAAATTCACATCATGGTCTAAGTGATTTGTTTTGGATCCTTTCTCGCAGCACACTTTGAGAGAGGAAGGGAACTTGAGTGACTTAGAAGAAAAATAGTTCCTATGAGTGGGTTTAAGGAGGCCATCTCTAAAAATTATGCATACTTTCATCAAGAATCCTAGAGATCAACAACTTCATTATGAGTGTTTTGAGATTAATATAGGAATTTGAATCATTCATGTAATTGCTCCTCTGATATAAAGGTTGGGTCTGGATGAATGCAGTTAAACACTCAAAATGAAATTTATGTTTTTCAGTCCCTCTTCTATTCCTTTTTCTCATAGAACAGCACCATCATGACTCCAGCTGCGCAAACCAGAAAGCTAGTGTCATACTTAAGGCTGATAACTCTTCCTTGCCACCTATATCCAGTTGACCACCAAATGCTACCTATTACTTTATAAATACCTCTGGAAAGCATATGCCACCCTCCTTCATGCCATCACCACTATCACCCTCCTAGTCCAAGTTATCATCATGCATCAATGACTGACCATCCCAAGTTGCAACCACTCTGGAATCCCTCCAATCCAATCCATTTTTCATACTGCATCTATCAATCCATCAATTCATTCATTCGACAAGTACATGATGAGCAACCACTCACGATCAGTCACTATTCCAGACACTGGGAAATATCAATGAATAAAATAAAGTATCTTCACTCATGAAATTAAATGCTCTAGTGTTGGGAGACAGTTTATAAACAAAGATTTAAACAGTGTTATTACATAAATGAAGAGTTATATAGACAAAGAACACGAGTGGTAAGTGCAATGAAAAAAAATCAGGGAAAAGAGAACATATGGAGGAAAACTTTGATACAATAGTCAGGAAAAGTGTCTCTAATAAGGTGATATTTGAGCAAAGATCTAACATAATTGATGGGATAAAACTTGTGGGGAAGAGCATTCTAAGGAGCGGGAAGAACAAGGGCAGAAACATTGAATATACTTATTCTGTTGGAGAACAGCAGGAGAGCATGTGCTGGAATATCGTGAGTGGTCAGATTAAATCAGAGAGGCGAAGGTGACAGAGGGACAGAAAATGCCGGACTTTATAGGCCATGTCAGAATCTCAGGAAATTATTTTAGTGAGATGAGAATCCTTTAAAGGAATTTGAGCAGAAAAGTTATTGAACCTCTTTAAATTTTTGGAAGGGCATTCTGGCTGCTTGGGTGACCTAGATTCTATAGGGAATATTAATGGTAAAAGAAGAGAGATCAGTTATGGATCCATTAAAAGAATACAGAAAAAAAGATGCTAGCAACTGGTGGAGAAGTCAAGGAAAAGACTTTGGATCTGTCTTGACGTTGAGCACACAGGATGTGCTGATACATGACTTGCACAGGGTTAGGGAGATAAAGGGATTGGAAGTAACACAGGGTATTTAGACTCAGCTCAGCTACTAGATGACACTACCAGTCATTAAGAGCATAAGAGTCTGGGGGAGGGTCAGAGTTGTTTTGTTTCAGTGTTGTTGTTACTTGTTTTTAGAGGTAGTCTCAGTGGGTGGAGGGAAAAATCGAGATCTTTTTTAGCATATGCTAAGTTTTAAGTACTAACTAGTCGGCTATGAGAAATGTTCAAGGGACGTGGAGAAGGGTTTGGGACCAATGATATATAGACCATCAGTCTAAAGAGGATACCCTGTAGAATAAGTATACAAAAAGAAGAATACAGATTAGAGGTCTGAGCCTTAGGGCACTACAGTGTTTGGAGGTCAGGATGACGGTAAGAAAAGAGAACTAAGGAGGAATAGTCAAGGAAGTAGGAGGAAAAAGTAAGAGTGGTGATCGCCACTAAACTGAAATGTGATCATAATACCTTTTTGCCCAGTAAGCCCACTGGCTTTCAGCTTCACATTCTCTCTTCTATATGCTTTTACACCACCAAGGCTAAACGCCTACAGATTACATACCAGACTCCCTAGCTGTCGGTTTTTGTTAGATTCTTCTGCGAGGCACTGACAAGGGAAAAGAAGGTGATCTAGCCTGGTTGCAGCTTCTTGGTCTTTAGGTAACAATATTCTTCTCCCACTTGTTCTTCCAGTTCTTCCAACACCTTTCTGATCATTTCCTGTATTAACTCCCTTTATGCCTCAAATACAGAGTGCTTTACCCTTTCCTGACAGCACCATGATCTGGGTAGTAGTGCTTGGCCCCCCAAAGTGGAAATCTGAGATTGAGTATCACATTTAACTGCACTTAAACACTGGTGATCTCATTGCCAGTACAAGTGGAAGGGAATGCTGGCAGCTCATGGGTAATAGGTTATAGTATAATTAGAAGGTTAAGAATCTGAAAAAGATAAAATTGGAAAGTTGGTTGTCCAGAGAATAACTATGTAGATAAACCTCTGAGAGTTGGGCATCGTGTGTGGGTATTCACATCCAATATGAATATTCTTTGAGGGCACACACTGTAGAGGATTAGAATAATCAGAGAAACATGTCAGATCAGTTGTGTGCATATCTTTTCTCAGTCACCTGGGGCTTGTTCAATGAACTTACACATGAATTGTCCAGAGCATCAGGTATAATGATAACATATAAATTTGATCTCACCAAGGGTGAACTGGCTGACAACCTGGGATGATAATATAGTTACTCTATCTAAAATTTTTAAATAATTTTCTTGCCCTTAAAATAGAAGTAATTAATTTTGACTTATTAGTTCTACATATGTAGCCTTGTATCAGTCAGTATAATCTAGGTAATTTTGCAATAATAAACATCCCACCAATCTTCTCTCAGTCTTAAAATAAAATTGTTCTCTTTCTCCCTCATGGTACATGTCCATTATGGGCTGGCTTAGTGTCCACATAATCCCTTTTGAAGGGTCCAGACTGACAGATCAACAACCACTTATTTGAAGTTGAGCTGGTCCCTTCAAAGGAAAAGTATGGTGAATCAGTCCCATGTCATTAGCTAAGCATCAAACATATGATCAGATCTAACTTCATGAAATGAAGAAATATATTTGCATCATGGCACCAGGAAAACTGGAAATAGTTGATGGACAATACTAACAATTACTGCAGTCCATGTTTTTAAGCACCAAATATTCACTTCATGCTCTTTCCTGTATCTGTTTCAACCTTATTCCCAAAGACAACTCCAGAGCCCCATACAATCACTGCATTCAGCTCAAACTCCAACATCTTTGACTCTTGTCCAGTAAGTCTCTCACTGTGTTTGGACATGGAACCTTTTGGTCCAAAAACCTATGAACTAAAAAAATACGTTATTTGACCCACACATACCCAAAACACAAAGGCAAGACTAGGACAGGATGACCATGATAAGTAATCCCATTCAGAAGGTAAGAGAGTATGAGCTACACAGAAATCACTGGTCCATAGCATTTCTGAAATGTAGTATCTTCTGGTCAGATACTACAAGGACATTTACCCTGGTGGTAAAAGTAATCCTTGATTAAGCACAAAGGGTGTTAATTGGGAGAAGCTACCCTAGATGCAACTCCTTATTGTCCTTGGCCCTGCATCTGGGAACTCTGTGTTATTCCAATAAGTTTCACATTTGGAAGAATTAAAGTGTAAACTCACTTTGACCCCTGAATTATTTTCTAAGCATGCTTCTTTTCCATAAAAGTCAGAACCAACAGCAACAGGCTTTTTGCTTTTGTTTTGCTGTCATTGCTGTTGTTGTTAAGACTCATGATTTCATTGGTAATCCAACTCTCTTAAAACTTTTTCTATCTCTTTGATTCCAGTAAACCCCATAGTCCTTTTCTCCACAAACCTCTTAGATTTCCTAAATGTTTTTTCTACACTGTGTTTCCTCTCCCTGTTCCTCTTCTCTTCTCCCTTATCTTTCATGCCATCTTTCTCTCACATACATTGCTTTAATTTCATTGCAATTGTTTTGCAACAATCAGGCTTTACCTAGAAGAACACCACCCTGGGTTCCTTTTCTCTGAACCACTTTTACACAATTGAAAGGATTTGCTATGGGTCACACTCTCAGTTGAACCTCTACTCAGAGGCACAATCCTTTTGGAAGTTTTAACAATGGATGTAATGGCTTGATTTGATCCTTGCCACAGGGCTAATTTTTAATCTCACTTTCTTCCAAACCATTTCTCAATCTTATCTTGCACTGTTTTGATGTATAAAGAAAGTATCACACCTCATTTCAAGAAATCAGGAAAGTGAAAAACTACATGTTACATTGGAGAACTGGGATATATCTGAGTGTTAATGATTACCATGAGCCTCTCTCTACCTACTTCCTTAAACTTGTTTCTTCCTACCTATACCTAGATTCTGTCATTTTCCACACTCGCCTCTCGGTTCCTCATATATGTCACCCTCTCTCCTGATAGAGGGGCTTCTCCCACCCTAAAAAAATCTTCCCTTTATTTGCCAAGTTAACTCTGTCCTGTATTTAAGACCTCAGCTCACATATTACTTACTCAGAGAAGCAAGTCTTTTTGTATATCCTTGACCCAGTCAAATGTCTCCTACAGACTCTAGTCCTCAGTACTCTGGGTATCTCTACCTAGATTGCCATCATGTTAGCAAAGGCCCTATTTTATCATTCTACCCTCAGCACTGCCTTGTACCTGAGACTTAATAGGCACTGAATTCTTACTTCTGAAGTAAGTGAATAGATGCAGCAGAAAAAGACCAACTCTTTCCTCTCTTCTGCCTCAGTTAAGGTAGTCAAGCCCAATCAATATGAGATGCATTTCTCTCCCACCTCTCCTCTCCACTACACTTTTATCACCTGGGTTCTTACACCACACATTATTACAATGACCTCAGTGTTCTCTGTCACATATTATTCATTGTGAGCCTACAGTCATATTAACGACCCCAGCTCCTATTCAAGGACCTCCAAGGGTGATTAAAAATTAGCTAAATATAATGTTTTATTTCCTAAAATCATCCCCTATTGTATACTTTAACTTACCAGTATAAATGCTCAAGATTCTAGTATCAGGAACACCCAGGAGCTTTCTCTAGAGCAGATGATCTTAAGCCTAGGATATTAAATCCCAAACAAAATTGTCTGCAGAGCCCAGCAGCCGTACCTGACATTCATAAAACATTTGCATTTCGGTTCCCTGCTCAGGACGCAGTTGCCTCCCTCGTGCACCAGGAATGAAGGGCTGCTCGGTATCTCCCTGCGGTGGATTAGCCTAAACCAATGCAGAGCAAACTTTTTCTTCATGAAGGCTTACATTACTTCTTAATTGCTTGATTCCACCGAGAGGCTGCTGATTTTTCTCTCCCAAATAAATAGCTCTCTTTAGTCAGCCTCTGTGGCATGTATGACAGGCTTGAATGCCAAACATAAGACAGACTGAAAGAGTCGGAGACTAGGAGCATGCAGATCAG
Organism: Phataginus tricuspis; assembly: GCA_029783875.1. NCBI lineage: Eukaryota > Metazoa > Chordata > Mammalia > Pholidota > Manidae > Phataginus > Phataginus tricuspis. Next base: position 68,589,233 of record JAQQAC010006904.1, on the reverse strand, counting down.
CTCCCCAGAATTCCCTAATGGGCTGAAATGATTTCACTGCTTTGTTAGTTATGCTAGCAGAATGCATTTCTAATGCCTCTTCTCTTCGTTCAAGAGTGTTTAAACATTTTAATGAATATGTTATTTACTGTAATAAAGTCAGAGTCTGCGATTAAATTAATAGAGCAGTGTAACCAAGAATCCCCTAACAGCAATTTATCCCTGCTCAGTATTACTGAGTTCTAAACATTAGATTCCTGGCCATTTGAACCCCTTGCTAGTCTACAGATGTTGCATAAATACCCTTTAGTGGAAAATGATAATCAAACTCAAGTTTGTGTGTGTGTGTGTGTGTGTGGTGTGTGTGTGTATGTTTGTATGTATTATGCTTCAAAATCAGTGAATCCTGGAGCTAAACATCTTAACCTCGAATCCTGGCTCTACTATTGGGGCATCTGGAGGCAGGTTACAGTCTCTCTAAGCCCCAGTTTTCTCAGCTGTGAAATGGAAAAAATAGTGTCTTACTCATTGGATTGTTAAGATAAAATAAATGAGGTATTATGCACAAAGCATAATACCTATCACATGTTAAGGTTATAAATATTAACTATTAATGTTATCAAATGTAAGAGCTGGTCATGGTCCCCAAAAACCCATTCAGAGCTTTATGAAAATAAGAAAAAGGCAGCTCTTCTTGCAGAAGAAGAAATCCTTTGCCATGAAAGGAGGGTGCAGTGGATTTCAGCCTACAGCCACCCTCTCAGCTGGCCATACCTGAACAGAGAGTAAAACTTGCCTAACCATATGCACTCATCCTGAGGTTGACCTGGCTTTCTTCCTCTCTATCTCAATCACACTCACTGCTTTTCTTTTTTCATCATTCATCATTTTTTAAATTTTGGAATGAGTTATTTCACATGATCAATCGAAAATGATCTCTGGAAAAAAAGAATTCCTATTTCTTCTTTGGAGTAGATCTCCCAAAATAAGGATTTGATCTTTTTTTATCTCTGATTACTGAAAACCTGGCTGTGGACTTACTCCTAAAATGGAAATCCAAAAAGTGATTGAATGAATAAATGCATTAATGACAAAGAGTATGTGCCATTTTATTGTCTTAGAATTCAAGCTAGGCTTGACTTGATAAATCCTATGAGTCACAATTTCACTTTAAACATTTCTAATACTATAACAACACAAATATTTAAAGTGGACCCACAGAATCAGGTTGTATAGTAAAAATCATCATAAGCACATGTAACTGAGGAGGAGGAACCAAATGATACGGAAAAGTTCTTAACCAGACAGTGACCTCAAGATAGGAATTGATCCTCACGCAAGGAACTATTTCCAGCTTAAAAGTTTCTTCAGAGCAATCCTGCTGTTTCTTAATCAAGCCTGAACCCATGACTACACAGCCCATCTGGGGTAATAAAAGATACTGCAATGTTCAAACAACTGACTTCCCTCCTGCGGCTGTTTCGCTGAATTAGCCAATTTTTTGACATCTAGTTGTCCGGTGACACAGGTAACCTCCTGAGTATAAAAACAAAACTCCTTTTTCTTCCCCTGCAAAGCCACCGAAGGAATATTTCTACCCCACTGCACATCCAAACAGTGTGGCGAGAACAAACAGACCCAGAACGGTAGCCCTGGCTCGGTCAGTGAACCACAGCAATGCGAAATCCAGTAAGACGCTGAGCGGCGGCAACGCTCACAGTTATATACAATCACACGCAAAATCTTGCTATGAAGGCAGAGATTGTATCATGTCAAGGACAGCAAGATATTTCGGTGCCACAGATTAAAGAAATCCAAACATCTGAATCAAAGTGATCTTTTAAAACCATAATCGAAAGCAACAAAGCCTGCACTGACCGCTTTATTTCCGTGCCCACCCCTGGCCTTCCTGACCTTCCTCATCTCACTCAGAATTGCATTTTACCAGTAGAACTTGTCAGGTACTGACATGCCATAAAATGTAGTTATTATGTCCACCTTTCAGTGTCTCCAGCCCCTACATACAAACTAACACATAAGCTCCTGTACAACAGAGGCTAGAATGTGTGTTCCATCTCACTGGTGTGTGCCGAGGACCTAGAACCCGTCCAGGCACATGTCCCTGTCAATATTATTTGTTGAATGAATTAATTCCTATCACTCCTTTAATTAAAGCATTTGATTGGCTTCCATTACATGTAAATTAAACTCTATGCTCTAGACCAAGGCTGTGTACCCTTCCTCTCGCTCCACCTTTTGCTCTCTCTCCCTGTTGCCTGCATCACTGCAAACCCATCAAGGATGCAGACCTGCTAATGGACTCCTGGTGAGTGACAGATATGCTAATTCTGTCCTCTCTCAGGGCCTTCTCACATGTTCCCTCCACCTGGAATATTCTCTCTACTTCCTCCCAATCTTTTATTAGCCACGATCTTAATATTTAAGTATCTTTCTAAGGTTATTTTTCTAGAGGTGTTCTTCCATCATTACCCTAAGCATGCATCCCCCTGCCCTCCACACACATACACCTTTTTCCTCTCCATCTTGGTACTAAGCATCGTCCATAATTGCATGTTTGTGTCCTGGATTTTTCCCTCTGTTCCTCCACTAGACTCTGTCACGAGAATGAATAATAACTTCATATTTCCCTGGTGGTTTCCTAGGCTTAGCACACAACAGACACTTGACAAATGATTGATGGGTAAGTGGACAACCCAATTTTTTTAGAATAAAGCTCTTAATGCCTTTCTCAAATAATTTTTTAAAAAGGATATGCAATAAATATCGTTGGTCTTTTTGATGCTTTTTTTCCAGGATTTAGACTTCTGATTCTAATTCAAAGTCAAAATTAAGTAATGTGTTCATTCTTTATTACTGTGAGCATGGCCATACGATATTACACCGCAGCTAGTTAGGCGTATGCAGGTGTCTACTGTCATGACTGAAACCGACAAGATGTTTTGTCTTTTCACCACATTCTTTGCAAGTATGCATTTGAGACAGAAGACTCGTTGGAAATGATTCACACTAGTTAATTACTGATGTGTCCATGCACATACATTTTACTATCATCTGAATCAATATGTAATTCAGATTGGTCCTAAATCCTCTCTACTTTTATTTCACATAAATTTATTACTCCTCACTCAGTGCTATAAAGTTTAATTAAAGTCAGTGACTGCATCTTGATTATTCTAATTACTTGACATATAGCTTGTGAGCACTTGCAATACTAAATACCAAGCAGGGATCAGTCCTAGTTTATTAAATATATGTATTTTTCTAACATCTGTAAAAAAGACATTTTGCTGATCACTGGAGAGCGAGTGGTCTGCAGTCTCTGGTGTTAGTAGTCATATACTGGATAAGCCCAAACTCTTAAATAAGTTGTCGGGTTTGTTGTTTTTGTTGTCTGTTTATCTTTTCATTTCAGGGAACTTAGAATATACCCAGCAGCATACATTTGTTATTAAATGTGCACAATAAACTTGTACATATTATTTAAAAATGACTATCCCACTAGCCCGTCTTACTCCCATCCCTGCACCTTGCTCATGTTACCTGCTAATCTGGACGTTCTTCCCAGGCCATCAACTCATCAAAACATGTCTTAGGGCTCACCTCTCCCTGAAAACCACTGTGAATTCCTTACATCTCAATTCTCTGACTTGTACAAAACTTGCATCTGTTACTATATCATTTTTGCTCATTTTTAGAAGGTTCATGGATAGTTTGTTTTCATGGGATATAGACATCTTCACAAGGACTATACAATTATTTTCCTCACAGTGGTTGCTCTAGGGCTAGAGAATTTCTTCTACATTTGAAAAATAATGGAAGTAGTATAACTTTACTCTTTAAATTTATTTGAAATAAAAAGTTAAAGTTACTTCCTATAATCCCAGATTTCTCCTCATCCCCATTCCCACGATCACCTTTATCTCCAGATGCAACTATTAAAAAGCATGTGGTACCAGGATTCCTTTCATATATTTTTCCTGCTCTGAGACATTTTCTGTACTTCAGTACTGGGTAAACCCCACCCTGGGCAAACTCTACCCGGGGCCCTCCTCCATCAAAGTAAACAACAAAAGCCCGTATCAAAAAGTCCACTCACACCAATCCCTTCACTGCTCTCAGAGGGACTCCCGTTTTCTCAGCTAACGTTCTATCCTAGCAGCCATTCATCGGAGCCTCAAATTCATCAACCACAAAAGGATCTCAGGTATAGATTTTGAATTTGTTCCAAATTAAGAATTACCTAATTATCTATCTGTGTGTCTGTACACGCAGTCCCAGAAATACACGGACACAAAGACACAGACAGAAGGGGAGAGGGAAACTCTAGAACACAGGAGAAATGGTGAGGTATCTGGATCACTCTCTTAAAAAGAGAAAAGAAGCCCTTAGCTTCATCATCTTCACAAGTTTGCCCTTCAAGTCCCTAACTCTAAAGAAAGAGCAGAGAGTTATAATGACAATAAAATCCTCATTTGAAATTCCTGCTTATAAAGTTTACCTACCTGGTGCATTAAACATTTTAAGTTCCACTTACATTTTTCTATTTCCCTGGTAAGAACTTTATAAAAGCTTTTAGTATCTGGTTCCTTTAAACATTTCTTAAGAGGGTTTTATTATTATATTTCACCAAGAGAAGATGGCATGATGGGCAATTTCATAAATCTCTCCCAAGCACAGGGGAACAGCCTGTGGAAAGAACTGTCAGCAGCGGCTCTATTTCCACTGGTGAACACTAGAGGAATTCTCCCAAGGTGTCTCAAGCAATCAGAGTTAAAATGGCAGGTTGAGCATATACCCATTTAAGCTGTTCTTCCTGATCCCTTACTAAACTTATACTAAAGAGATTTTATTTTAAAGACACAGGATTTGGAAAAAATAAAGAAGACACTATCAATGAAACGCAGAAGCTGGACAGCAAGTAGATGGCAGTAACTGATTTTGTAGGCTGAGAGCCAAACGCTAGATCTTTGGTGGTGAAAGCTGACATGCAAATTAACTTTTATTGAAGAATTCTCAAGAGTCCGAGGCGTGTCAGCACCAGGAACCCTTGAAATGGGAGTGAGAACAGGTTGGAGCCTGACTTAAAGAACACAGAATGAAGGCTGTTTGGAGAGAGACATCAGACTCCTTTCTCCTCTCCATGTATCTGGAAGACTGACCCTCCCTCAGTTCTCTAGTCTGGCATGTAAGGAGCTTGGAAGTTGCCATTATAATATCCTTACAAGAATCAAAAAGCTTCAGAAAAGGAAAAATAACAACTCTTCTTAGAATTGTCATAGAAGTGAGGTCAAAGAGCAAAGGGCTGCCCCTAAAATTGGAAAGAGATGGGTGCATACAGAGTCACAACTTATAAGAGCAGAGCCCCATAAGCAGAAACTTCTGTGGGAACCAGTAACAGGGCAGGAAAACCGAGCTGTAACCAAATTCCTGGACACTGTGTGTGGACAAGTCTGAGAGTTAAAAACTAGAGCGACCAAGGCACTGGGGCATCCTTACGTTTTTGTGAGTTTTACCTATAGGTGCTTGACCAGGTTCTCAAAGTTAATATTGGAGAAAATCCTCTCATGCTTCCAACAGGGGAAGGAAAAAGTGACCATTTTGAACTACTCCAGTGCATTTTCTAACTAATAAGGCTGCCCCTCAAAAGAAATTATTTTACCAGAGCCTAAACTGTTGGGGCTTTTTCAGAGCCTAGCCTACCTAGGGAAAGGGAAATATGCTACTCCAGCTGCTCTAAATTTCTAGTGGGAAAAGGGAAATTCACATGCCAGGCTGCTCTAGACTTTCTGTCTTAACTATTTATTGTCAGCGTCAGGAATGCTTTTAGAGAAGAATAACTGACTTGGAACTTGGAAGAGTCTATCAATTCTGGAATCCTCAGCAGGTCATTTGTAACAGTGATGATGAAAATGACAGATAGAGGGAACATTTTTTGCATTCATTCTGAACCAGCACCATGTTATTTATCCTTCTCATTAACCCTGCGAAATGTTATTTTAATCCCATTTTTCAGCTGAAAAAAATTAAGGCACGGAAAATTTAAGTAACTTGCACAAGGAGCTATAGCAAGAAACTGGCTAGAAATAAGATGTGGACCCTTAATACACCATGTGGTGACTTCACTAGTTTAACTGTTTAAAACATTGCATCACCTGACTCTCGGAGAGAGCTTGACCTGCCCTTCCTGCTGATGTTGAGCGCATGAAGGAACAGACCACAGTGAGAAGCCTCCTTGGAGGGGATCATACCTCAGGGGAAGAGAACCAGGGGAAATGGAATCCAGGCAACAGTGCTGACAATACTTACTGGTAGAGGCTCCGTACAGGTAGCATTCCTTTTGTTCCCATGGATATTCTTTGGAAAAGACTCATACAGTCTGGGAAAATGTTGCAGAATCATGGTCAACCGCTGAGCACGGCCAATTTGACTCAGCTTCCTGACACATGCTATTTACCAGCCACGTAAAGATTCTGGTTTCCCAAGACAAAAGCCTTGGCATTTCTGAAGAATTTGGATTCCTTTATGTGATGACTGTCTGTTCCCTAAAATGAGTATGGAAGTCAGAAAAAGAGAAAACAAGAGGGACAGAAAGCAAGGAAGGAATTGAATGGAATAGGAAGAAGGTAAGGGAAGTTTTTTAAGCATATTTAGCAAATAGCATTTCCACTGCAATCGTATTTATATTAATTATAAGGCCAATCTTGAGATTAATAACATTGATTAAGATCTGTAATGAATCCACTCTGTCACTACTTATGGATCTTTGAAGCTCTGTTTTACTGGGCTAGTAAAAGTGATTTGTTACCAGGATGACCAAGAAAAAAATGCCGTGTCTGGCTGCTTTAATTCTTCTGCCACATTTAATATTCTGGAAGGAAGTGTTTTAAAAGGATGAGAAAACCTGTCACCATTTTTTCTGGAGCTTAATGTTAAAACTTGAATGAGCAAGATCTTTCAAACACCTCAGTTGCAGTAGGACTGCATTTTGGAAGGTAAAGAACAGGTGGGGAGGACATCTCCCTTGCATGTTAATTGAGAAAACTACACGTGTTTTATAGCCTGAAACTGCCTATTTCTGTGACTTGCAGGACACTTTAAAATCTCACTGCACCTTTTATTTTGAGAATAGACTCAAAAGAAAAAAAAGAATAACTTTTGAGAATCCTTGACTCTGGCTTTGGAACTCAAAGAGAATAATTCTTTGTAATTATAGAGACTAAAACAAAGCTGATTAGTTCCCATGCAAATGAAGTCATAATATTTTAGAGCTGGAAATATCTTTATTAACCCCTTTTAAGGAATACAGCCAAACTTGTCACCACATTGAAAGGTAAGCATAAAAATGTTGTTTATTATTACAACTGAGAGCCTTCTCTTCAGTCATTGTTGTATGTCTAAAGGAAAGACACTTCATGCTGAGACAGGAAGCATAAGTCAGGATATTAATAATGCTTCCAATTCAGTAAACAAACTGATCACAACAGAAATTTATGAGAAGAAAAAGAAATGCACTACCTTCTGATGGTCCCCCTGCCAGTCTAATTACTGCTTGGTAACAGAGTCTGGAAATTAGCATGGACGTAGGTCATACTTGAAGGCAGGAATATGATACTCCATCTCCGCTCTTCATGCAGATATAAATATCAAAGTAGACTTACCATGCTGGGTTCTCTTTAACCTCTGGAAGTTATCTAAGGATTTTTAGGTTTTATGAAAGGCTCAAAGCATGGTTTATTTCATAAGTTGATTATTTGTATCTCTTTGACATGGGTAAAACACATTTGTCTCCATTAATGAAACAAGTACTCAGCACTACACACACGACACTGTAGTAAGTATTATGGCACATTCAAGGATTAATTAATTTCATTCTGCATTTAATAAGTTTAGAGTATAGTTAATTGATTTATGAAAATGTGTTCAACTGAACTCTTAACTCATAAATGGGGAAACATTTTCTGGGTTGTCACAGAAGAATGGAGGTGTGGGGGTGAGGAGCAAATTGAAGGAGCTCATGTTCTCTCGAAATTATCTTCCTTTTATCTATATTTATGTTTCCTTTTTAAACCTTTCTTTAAATTTTCTGAGGAAGTTTCTATCAGATCAAAAAGTTTAAAAATCAGTGTTTGAGCTGGAATATCTGGGTAAATGTCTATGTTTATTCATTTATTCAACATTCAATAAGTATTTATTGAGTGTCTACTGATTTAAAAGAATATAAGAGAGAACTATGAGCAACGTGCCAATAAATATGACAACTTACATGGAAATGTGCAAATTCTTTGAGAAACACAAGTTACCACCAAAACTGACACAAGAAGAAATAGAAAATCCAAATGTCTCTGTGTTTATTAATGAATTTGAATTTGTAATTAAAATTTTCACACAAAACCATCTTCAGGCTTGAATATCTCTAGCAGTGAATTTTGTTGAATGTTTAAGGAGGAAATAATACCCATCACACAAAAACTTCACAAAATAAAGGCTTGGTTATCCCTAAGTCTCTGATATCAAAACTTGGGTACATTATTAAAAAAAAAGAAAATTACATACCAATAACCCTTGCAAACGAACACACAAAACCCTTAACAAAATGTGGTGAACGAATCCAGCAGTTTGTACAGAGAATACATCATGATCATGTAGAGCCTATCAGCTGAAAACCAAAGTAATTTCTACATTAACAGAATAAGGCAGAAAAGCCATATGATTACTCCAATAGCTACAGTAAAAGCTTCTGCAGTAACTCAATACCTGTTCATGGAAACAAGTGTTAGCAAACTAGTAACAGAAGAAAATGTCAGCAAACTAATGAAGAACCTAATGCTAACATTATACTTAAGAGTGAAGCTTTGAGAGCTTTACCCAAAGATTGAAAATAAGGCAACTATTTCTACTCTCTCCACTATTCAACACTGTAGTAGGTACTGTGAAAAAGCAGTAAAGGGTACTGAGCAAATAAGCAAACAGATCTTTCTCAAAAAAGCTTAGATGCTTTGATATAATCAGTAATAAAATATGGCTTTTAAGAAAAGTACTAGAACTAACCTAGTTATTTTAGTTAAGGCACCACTTCGATAGACGATTCATTACCAGTTTTCTTAAATGCAGATATGCCACAAACTAAAACAACATGCAGATTTCCCGGCCACATCATTTCAAGTGGAACTGAAAAATATTCAATAGTCAGAATCTATGCCATGACCGCAGCCTTCTAGATCACCAATTTGTCCTCCATATGCAACTGAATTTTTTAAAGTCTTTCTTTTCCTGAACCTACTGCTCTTTGAAATCATATATTTCATATCTAAGAATAATAAAGTGCATGGCCACACCAACTCTAAAAAGAATAGGAGGTCTATCCTAAGTGTGAGCTTTTAGAAAATATACACATACAATGATAAGGCCTATGGGAGCGGCAAAGCTCTAATTACCATACAGTACAATCAAGTCGGCTCTCTGTTTATATCTCTCCTAGGCTGCACGCGAGCTTCTTTGGAATCTAATTGGCCTGGACGGCAGGATAAACTATGCGCAACAAATGGGGTGTGAAACAATGTTCATTTAGATCATTCCCCTTCCACAAAAGTGCTGTTTGGGAAGTTTTTTGAAAACACCTAGGGGTTTGAAGGCTTCCTTTAACTGACTGTTGGTCAGCCTCTTGGCTGACTTTTCTGGGTGGTGTTTGGTTTTGATTTGATACTTTTACTTAAAATGCTATGCTTTGTAACATGCCCCTTTCATATCTTGAGAGCATGGCATTATAGTCAAGGCTGCACAGGAAGATGATAAATTAGTCTTTTGCAAACTGAGGTCATTCAAATCAGATTATCTCATTAGGCTTGGATACAAATTACAATGGGAGATCAGCAGATGCTTTGAAGCAAAACCTATATTAGTTATGTTCCATTTACCCAGAAACACTGCAGAATGAAATCTGGTTTGATAGATGATCAATAGTAATTCCCATCTAATGTTAAAGATTGTTTAAAAAGTAATGTCCTCTAGGAAGAAATTCTATAGTCCTTGTACTCTAAACGGACTTGCCTTTCCTCCTCTGGCTTTCAGACCACAGATCGCTTTTTTTCAGGTGTTTGTTTGGTTCATTGTAACTTGGAGCTCCCTAAGGAAATAGCATAGTCATGCTTTTATGCACTAGTACCTAATAAAGCCTCATAATAGCGCTCAAAAGATAATTACAGAAAGAAAGAGGGTTAGAAGGAAGGCAGGATGGAAAAGAGGAAAATTAAGTTTTAACCAGCCCGATTTAATAACAAAAAAAATGTTTAGCTCAGGGAACTTTTTCTAAACTTGCCAGCTCATGGCAATCAATTTGGGGTGCTTATTAAAGTAATCAATAACTTTCATCTTTATGAGATCATCTCAATCAGTAAATAAGCATGTTTTGTTATCTCTCTCATTAACAAAGAAAACCTCTCTCCCTCTCCCCTATGTTATAGGATCAAAGAAGTTGCATGGCTTCCCCAAGGCCACAGGAGGATTAAGGATTAAACACTAAAACCGGGTGTGCTTGTCCTCAAGCCCTTTTATTACTCTAAAACAGATGGAACACAGCAGCGGTGACTACAAGATAAAATCACCTATTCCGCTTATCCTCATGTCTTCCTGCAAGGCTTATTCTGATCCCCTTCCTGGCCAGACTATAAATGCCAAAGTCCTCCATTTTGAAGTTTTCTTCCTGCACTCCTTGCTTCCATGTGGTGAACTTCTCTGCTTCAACTACTAGACTTCTCTAAAGGAAGTGGCCAGCCTTTCCCTTAGCCAGGATGTGTCCAGTGTGCAGATTTGGGGGTAAAGTGCCTTGTTCTCCACGACTAGACAACAGAGTTCCTGAGTGCGGCACTGGAGTCTCCTTTTGGCCAGGTATAGATCTTCTTCAGCTTCCAAAGCAATGCCTTGTGACCTTCCCTTTCTCCTAAAGATGCCACTTCATTGAGTCATCTGTTCATATACTCTCACATCACCAGGTCTCAGTCCTCATTGTCTTGACACCGACGTGTATCCATAATGGTCTCCTCTGACCTTTACGGGAAGATAAGGTGTTTTCATACCTCCATTCCCCATACCTTTCTATTCCTCATCTTCTGAGCCCTGAAATCTGTACATTGAGTATCCCTCAGTGGTCATTAATATACTTCCACCTTGAGCTTCACAGAGCATAAGGGCGGGGGTGCCTCAGGAGGGCTGAGGACCTCCCCATGGCCTCTTGGCATTCTTGAAAGCATCTGGCACCAGGGACATTCCTTAATTTATCACTTATTCTTCCACACATCTACCAAACATTGCTGTGTATGTCCAGACACTGTAAATGCCTTCTTATAATTCCACCAACTGCTGCCTCATTTCTTTTCTCATTTTTTCCCCCATCAACATTCTCAAATGAATTGCTCACTCACATTCTCCCTCCATTCCCCTTCTCCTCTCCCCTAACCTCTCCATTTCTGCAGAAACAAAAATAGTGTGACCAGTTCAAAGGAGACCCAATTTTAAGATAAATAAGCTGACAAATTAGGTAACTTACTATGTTTTATTTTGAGTGGCACCCAATGGCCTGTTTACTCTCTTAGGTCTCTCTGGTTGACTTTTTTTCTTAATGCCTCATCTGTAGAAGTCACCTGTAATTATCTTTTCAAACTTTTCATTCAATCTCTGATCTTTCTCTACAAGATTCCCGACAGTTGCCACCCCATGTCTATGAGAGCATATCTGGTGACTCAAGGATGTGCTTTTCTTGAAAGGCGTAAGTTCACGTGGTGTGATGAAAAGAATGTGGGCTTGTTTTAACCATACCTGGGTTCAATTACCCACAAAGATCACTGTGGATTTTGGATGACATTGGAAAACAACAAAATAAATTTCACTAACTGAAAAGTCAACCTCTGTGAACCTCACTTTCCTCAGCCACAAAGTGAAGCAAAAGTCGTTCCATGTAGGATGTCAGGAAGAATGCAATGCATATTTTGAGTGCCTGATCCACAGAAGTTGTCCAAAACGTTATCCATTTCTGCACCTCTCTCATATCTCTATGTGTAGAACTGCAAATATTTTCCTTGTTATTACGAATAAGCCCCGGACCAAGCGCTGTTTCTTAGAAATCTACTTCCTACTTCAGAAAACTATTTACCTTAGACAACTATTGTGTTTCTGGTTCTCATATACTGCATAACTCAGTTTCTGAATCTCCATGAACTTCCAAAACTCTAAAGGTTTTAAAATCAATCAGTAGCAATTATATGGCTCCTATGGTCCCAACATTTGTTTTTTCTGTACTTAAAATTCAATGCTAGCAAAAACCTTTTGTTGCCATTTTTAGTCAACCATTTAAACCGTTTATAGGAATGTTGAGGTGTAGTCAATGCCATTAAATTTTAAGTGTGTACCGAAAAAGTTAAGAATTATTACCTCAGACTCAAAAGGATAATTTAGTTCTGCTTTAGATGAAGTTTACCTTTGCATTCTCCTTATCAAAGTGTTTTAACTGAGCAGAATAAAAGGGCAAAAGTTATCATAGGAAAGGTTGTCATACTAGTTTGTCCTTTAAAAGCATTTCATATGCTAGTTATAGATGTATCATTTGATGATGCAGGATCTCTCAAAGATACACACTTGATAATATTTTGTTAGTCTACTCTGAGTGACAGCAGTACTAGAAATACTACAAGATTATTTCCTTAAACTCTCACACCAGTTAGTTTTATTTTCACAAATTCAGTGTGTGTTTGGTACAAATTAATGAGATAATAGGTCAGACCAATGATTGAATTAAGAGGAACTTTTTTTTCTTCATGCCTCCAGGAAAATGTTGGCTTTTTCACATACGCCAAATGTTATTTTCACAGTCCTATCTCACTGCAGTTTAGTTTGTGTAGCACTTACTAGCCCAAAGACATGTTCCTCCTGTCAGGTGAAAACTTAATTCCCTTCACCCATCATTAAAGATTGTTTATCAAGATGCTGCGATGAATTAATGTAAGCCTTATCATCCTGTGTAACCCAGCTGGGTACCTTAGCAGCAATGAGTTCTTGAAATTTAGAAGTTTAGTGATAAGGAAAGAAATAATCATTCTTTTTTTCCTTACATTCCAGAAAAAAGAGAAAATTCAACCTCCCCCAACACCCCCCATAACAGAGGTCCTGAGAAACAAACATCCAAGAAGGGAATTCTTATACTGAAAGAGGAAAGTAGGGATATGCTTTTATGACTTTGGGGTAGGCAAAGATTTCTTAATTAGGATATAATAAAGGAAAAGATTGAAAATTTTGACTTCATTATAATTAAGAACCTGTTATTAAAAGGCAAAATGAGAGTTAATAGGCAATATGCAAGCTGGCTGAATACATCTGCAATGTGCTAGAAGTATGTAAGTATGCAAATCAAAAATTAAAAGCATGACAACTAAGTAGAAAAATAGGTAAAACCTTTGAATTCAGAGAATATCCAAATAGTCAGTAAACATATAGAAGATTCTCAACATTAGTACTCAGAGAAATGCAAATTAAAACCACAGTGAAATATCACTAACCAGCCACTATAGTGAATGAAATTGAAAGATTAACAATAACTTGTGTTGGCAAAGATGGGGATTAACTGGACTCTTCATTCATAGCTGAGCTGCTAAGTCCCTAACAGCGACACTGGCAGAGTACAAAACGTGGCCACAAACTCATCCAGCGCACATGCGCTTCTGCAGCGTTACCTTGAAGCTCTTCCCACTCCCAAAGGGTGGAACTCCCAAAAGGTGGAGTCTATTTTTCCACTCCTTGACTTGCTTTGTCAAATGGAACATTAAAAAAAAAAAGGTGACTGAAGCAGGGCTTGAAAACACTTATGCACTGCAGATAGCAGTGTTCCGTTGCTTCTAAGGAACTCTGCAATTCCACCATGTGATAAAGCCCAGATTAGCCCAAGGCAGGCTGTTCAATCAGTGGTAGAACTACCGTCAAATATTAGCATCAATAACAGCCAGCAGCCACCCCAGAGATGTGAGTGAAGCCATCCCAGATCAGCCAATCTCCCACCAGTCTGCCTGCGGACTACATCACAGGAGCAGGTGGGGCAGGAAAGACTGGCAAGAGAATATCCTGATCAAATTGCTGATTCAAAGAATCAGTTAGCAAATAAATGGTTGTTTAAGTCCTATGTTTGACATAATTTGTTTATAAAGGAAAGGTTAATTTATACAGGCTGTTTGGATGAGTCTCCCTTATTTTACCAACATAGTGCAGTTATCACATGACCTCTAAAATAAGTTAAAACTATTAAATGTACCTAAACATTTGTCTTGATTCAGCCCTGAAAGCTCATCTGTATTGCAAGAGTCTTGTCAGATGCTACAAAATGTTCAGTTTTGACTTGCAGTTACTGATGGAAAGAACAGTATTAAAGAACACAGCAGATAGCTTAATTTGTGAGCTATGCTTTTCATGATAAGGTGAACAAGAAATGCATTCAACTCATCGAAATTTTACATTTATCATGTAATATAAATTCCACCTTGAATTTGAAAACCAACCAGGACTTACCCATGCATCTAAGCCAAGTTTTTAAGTTATGTTGCATCTAATTGCAATAAATCCATTTACACAAGTATCCAAATCAAAGAGTTTCTTTATAAAATGTTCTACTTTCACTACCCAAACTAAACATGCTGAGATCAAGATCAAAGGGCAAATCACCTGAGATGTGTTGTCAGTGAATGTCACCGCATTCTGGAACCATCCGACCTTGATTCTGATGACTTTTCACTCCTGTACTTTTCCATGTCATAGACGTGTACCCAGCTTCATACACATATACTTGCTTTTCTTCCCTAAATCAATATAGCTATCTTTAAAGAGATTCCCATACTCTGTTGAAAACCTTCATAAATTAATGTATAGCTAGAGACATTTCTTAAATAAAATGAGCAGAGGTCAATGGAATAGTTAATATGCCTATAAATGTAAGTGGCATAACTGGAAAAACCTCTGTATCAAGACAGTTGTTCAAATATACCTTTTGAGTATATTTAAATGTCTAGATTGGGTTACTAATCTTTATACCTTTCTTTTCCCTTTTTCCACTCTGGCTACCTCTTTTTGACCCAAAATGTCTTTGATCTTGTCTACAGCACACAACTCTACCATATTACCTCTAATTATATGAGATTCTCATTTTATTATGACAATGTCTATTAACGAAGTTTAAAGCATTTTCACTGGCTTATTTTATGTATTTAATATGGCACTGTTCTTAGATTTCTCTCTTTAACTTAGAAGATACTGTGACTTTCCTACAAAATTTCTGATTGACTTAAATATCACTGTAAGATTAACAACCAATGATAATGCTTTGTTCAGAATTTTGTTTAAATTGGAGACATTTAGTATCTAACACACTGAAATAAGCAAAATAATAAAACATTTTTAATTAGCAAGAGGAAAAGCCTATGGTTCTTAGACTGTGATACTTTTTATCAAATGAGTCATAGTGGGGTCATGTTATTATTACCTTTGTTTGTGTTCATTTTAGGGAGTCTAAAAGACAATGTTGCCCTGAAAAAATACTTAATAAGTTTAAGGACTTTCTGAGGACTCAGAAATACCTCAATAAGCTACAATCAGTAGCTTATGTGGTTAACTGGTTGCAGATTGTGATAGCTAGTTGTTTTTCTAAACTGAGACATCATCTTTACATTTATTATTATTGAAATATAAAAAGGTAATTGAAAATGACATAAAAAATTGCAAAACAACCAAGAACAAGAACTTCTTTTAAGTGAAGAAGTTAGAACCATTGTGAGGATCACCAAATCTTAAGCTATTACCAAAGCTTCCCTATTGCACTTCTGAACATTTGGATAATCAGAAGCACCTTCAGCTTAAACTTGTTCAAAACCAAAGTTATACTTACCCATCCTTTCTAACATCACTTCTACTGTCTCCTCATGGGTAAGTTGCATTACCCTCTACTCAGGGACCCATGTTAAGAATCTGGGAGTCATTTTTTAATTCTACCCTTCTTTCCCTCCACCTCCTACATAAAGTCAATCCCTAAGTCCTGCCCATACTGTCTCCTGAAGGACTCCTTGATCCATTCATTTTTTCTCATCTCCAGCCTCTACTCTAGTCCCGGGTAGCCATTCTCCTTGTGGGTTAGTGTGTTTCAACTTATCTCGTTTCTTTCTCTCTTCTTTCCAATCCTCCATATCCAGAAGAGCATTTGCAAAACACAAACTGATCACATAACCCTCCTCCTTCAACACTTTCAGATGACTTTTGAGGCTATTGCCTTTTGGATTTAACTTCAAATAATTTTAAAATGACTTTGTGACCTTGCCTCAGTCTCCCCCTATGTTCTCATTGTATGGTCTTACCCTCTCACATGCTGCAATGGTCACTTCGTTGTTCTCAGTTTCTGACATCACATTCTGCCATGCATTAAGGTCTCCTCATGTGTTTCTTCTTATGAACACTTTCCTCTTCCTTCTTACTAATTTGGCTGACTCACATACATTCCATGGCTCTCCCTTACACACACACTTACGTCCTGTCCTCCATGATGGGAGGCCTCCTGTTCTGAGTTCCTGTAGCAGTCTTCACTACTTCTAACATAGGTCTTACTGAGCTGTGTTATAGGGTATTCATTTCCTCCAACAGACAGTAAGTTCCAAAATTTAGGAATGAATTTTATACTTCATTACCTATTGATTGCCTCTAAAAGTGCCTACTCCATGGTAGGTGCTGAAAGATACACAATGAAAAAATAGAGAGAGTGCATTAACGCCTAGAAAGCCTATCTCAAATTATAGACGGGTTAGGAAAGGTTTCAAGCAATAATAAACTGCAGATGATGTATAGATAGGTTTGCACACAAATCCTTAAACTCTTTGTATTCTGTATTTCTGATTTCCTAAAGAGAGATGATTCTATATTACTAACCAAAAAGCACCTCATCTGCTTTATATACCACATTTAGTATTGGCAGAATTATATCTAGTTGTGAAATTTTGCCCTGATATAAAACTATCCTACTTGTTCATGGCTGCAGGTTGCAGAGGTGCCTATGAATAATGTTAATATCCATTTTCTCACTCAAGAGCTCTGACTTTTCTCTAATACCTTGGCAAATATTCATCTGAGATGATATATTCATATGCCATAAAGCATGGAAAGTATAATTTGTGCCCGGCTAAAAATTTTAAGACATGCTATCAAAAAGCCAATTTGTGTATGGTTGAAACTGAACATGATTCCTCTAGGATGTGTGATTTTGAGAACTATGTTTATTTATGGGTCTAACTGATGCTCAACGATTATTGTAAACTCCTTGGGGAAAGGATAATGCTTTAATTACGATCTCTTGGCAAACAGTAGGAAATCAATCAACATTTAGATAACAAAAAGAGAAATAACAGCAATAGAGAGAAACACACATATAAATAAAATGACAAATCAGACACCATGATCTTAACTCAAAGATACTATATTAAGAGTAGTACTGCTGTTTGTTCTTAGTCATATAAACTACTAGACTCCATCTAGGTTAGAACACTTTAAACGTCTAAGAAAACCAAAAGTTTCAGACAGACTTTTCTTTAACAAATGGTGTTTTATTGTATGGAAATGTGCTACAGACTTCCTAAAGACTCCCCTGAGCACATAAAGGTTTATATTTCCCTAAACCCATTCTTTTAGACTAGGCTGCCTAACTATTCTAGCCAATGGCCTGTTAGCAAATATAAGCTGTGTCACTTTCAGGTCAAATATTTATTTTCAGTGATCAAGTGTTTTCCCCGCCACTATGTCAAGGGTTTTCCATGATCTAACTGGTATAGGTACCTGATGGTAGAGATTGCGTTAATCTGTACTACTGGGCAATGTCATGGAGGACATTTGCCCATAGCTGCAGAGGACTTTGAAAATAAATAAGGTTATCAGCATTTTCAGTTTTAGATTTTGGGATTCCACATGGCCTAAATTATCCTGATAAAGTGTTAATTTTCAATTATCAAAGGTACTTAAATTGTCCAAATTCACTAATAAATTTAACAAGGAAGACTTTTTTTTCAGAAATCTGAAAGTATTTTAGTTTCACCATATTTAGACCACACGGTCTGAAGTTTCTTGGTGTTAAATAAAAGTCTCTTCTTGAGAATAAAGTGACTCAACATCTATATAAGTCTTTAATTAACTTGATCTTTAACAGATGCAGTAGAGAGTTAATATAGACAATGAATGTAGTCTTAAGCAGCTACCCCAGGGAGGTACAAAAATTGGTTGCTAGTAGCAGTGACCTTTAACTAACAGAAGAATGGAATATAGCCCTGGTCACCTTAGGGATTTAATGTGGCCGTTTAAGAAAGAGATTGCCTTTGGCAGCTACTGTTGAATTTATGCTGTCAGCAATTCAGCCAACACTGTGACCTGATGTTCTAAGACAGGAGACCAAGGTAAAATGAACTACTGTATTGTCTTTACTAATGAAAATTAGAAAATGGTATTGTCAGTATTTAAAACTTCAGACTGAAAGAAGCCTTCATAATTTTTTTCCCCAGATAAGAAAGCTTTGATCCAACAAGTACCTCAGCAAAGGCAGATCCAATAACCGGGGTCCCCCAAATCTCAGGCCAGGGTGCTCCCATAAATGCTTAAGAATGATTGAGATTTACAGGTTTTGATTTTTTTTTAATTCTGAGTCTTAAGATTCTGGCCTTAATTTTTGCTTTTTGGTTTATATGGTAAATGTCCTGGCAAGAGGTAACTATATCCCTCCACAAACAACATCCTAACCGAGACTGAAAAACTCATCATACCTTGGTATCAACATACAAGGCTGAGAGTTCTTGAAGAAATAATAGTACATTGGGCCCAAATGAAAACATGAGTCTGAAAATGTCCACCTAACTAACACACACGCATCCTTCAGATCTCAGGTAATATAACACTGCCTCGAGGAATCTCCCCTGTCCTCCACAGTATGCCCAGAGCTGGTCTCATGGACGTGCAACCTGTGCAGTTGCAAAGAGCATGGAGTCCTATGACTGCTGGGTCACTAGCTTCAAATTCTTAATGTTCAAACAAGGACCCCTGCATTTTCACACAGGACCTTGCAAATCATACACAGTCCTGATACTATGCTAATTCCCTCCAGTGTTTGTGCTCATAACAGCCTGAATGCCTCCTTCATAGCATGACTGCATTTAATTATGTATTTGCTATCTTTTATAGTACTAATAGCTTAAGCTCTACAAAAACAGGAATTAGGCCTTATCTTTTTCCACCATTTTTATCCACAGCTCTTAGTGAGGTATCTGGATTAAAACAGATGCTTTGATGAGTGTATGGATGAATAAATCAATTGATTAATTTTGAGTAAATGAATGAATAAAAGAAATCTAGGAAAAACTTTGGGTTTGAACAGAATGATAGGTATAGCCTGGAGTATTTTTGGTGTGGGAAAATTAAGGTAGATACATAGAGAAGTGGGAATAAAGTACAGTGAGTTCTGAAATCCAAGCCAATAATTTGATGATTGTCACATGAGGAAATACAGTTGTCATTAGCCTTAAAGGTGCAAAATGTGATGTTTATTGCCTATGTTTCCACGCTGACTTTATATTCTTAAACATTGTATTCCCTCTGCTTCCTTAGTAGCCATAAGATATCATGGAATATTTTGATGTATGGGAACAAATTCATTCATGATCAATTATGTCACATTATTTGACTGAATCCTCACAAAACCCTGTAATGTTGGTTTCCTATAATTCAAACAAGGAAAGGAGGCTCCAAAGGATGAAATAATTTTCCCAAGGAAACATCAGTAAAGGAAGTTATGGGATTCAGAAGAGGTTTAAGAAAATATCTCAGAATCTTCCTACAACTTAAAGATGCTTCTCCAGCTTACCCCATTGCTTATAAGTGAATATTTTGCTACTTTGTATACACCAATATTGTGTGACTAGTGGAAAAAAATCAGGTGGAATATATTTAGCACCAGCTACATTTTCAATGTAGAGCTATTTTCTAGATGAACTAAATCTCAAAAGAGCCTGAAGCATATCCTTGGAAGTGTTTACTTTGTTAGAGTTTTAGAAGATAAATTTTGAGACTAATTTTTCACCCAGAGATATTCCAATTACAAATAAAAGAACCTTTTACAGAGAAAATTGAAGAAAAAAGATTTATGTCCAGAGCAATAGTACAGACCTTTTCTTAAATACTGCAGTGTTGAAACAAAATGGACCACCAATTAAGTACAGACATACAATTTAATTTGCCTATAACTTCCCCTAGTTGAATCATAATACTTAAGATGTGCAGATCCCATAACCTTGAGATAGCTCTTGGTGACAGAAAAATATCCTGAGTTAATGTGCTTGCTTGCTTTCACCCAAAAGCCTGTTACTGATATTGTTTTATATTATTACTATAATCAATCTTTGAAATTTTATAATACCATCTTCTCTCAGTTTAGATACTAATTGTAGTACTGCTACATAGATATCAAAGAAAGACGGAGGTCACCTGGAGCCCTCATGCAGGGAAGAAATTAATGTGATGAGAAAGTTGGATGAATAATCTAAGCCCCTTGAAAGAGATAGGATTAAATATGGCAGCATGAGAGGTGAGACACAGACTTCCATCTACAACTGCACATAATATGAAAATATAATTAATACAACTAATCCTGAAAGAGAAAAAGGAAAGAGGACTGCGTCAGACTGCATACACCTGGAGAAAAGAGCAGACCTCACAGAACAGGGTAACATACCAAAGCTGTGGCCCAGTGGGACCCAAGCCCTTCCTCCACTCCAGATCACCGGCAGGAGGAAGAGAAACGGAGCAGGGAGGGAGTGGAGGCCTGGGACTGCTGAATACCTAACTCCGGAGATCTTCTCTGGGAGCACAAACCTACAATTCATGGTACTTGCATAATACTCTCATGATTGTGGGGTTGGAAAGCTAAGACAGGCAGAATTCCTGGAGAGACTGAGATTCCAGCCACTTGTGGAAAGCAGGGATCTGTATCCGGCTGCTCTAGGACAAAAGAAAGATGGGCAGTCCAAGAGACTTCCTAACAAGGAAGCCCTTAGCAAGAGGGCTGCTAAAGGGGCCAGGATTGCACAGAGCTTACTGCTCAGGAGAGAAGACAGGTAGACAAAATTGTCTGGGTGCACTTTGCCCAGCAGGTTGGGAGCTTTGCCATATAGACTCTCATATTTAAGGAGGAAAAAGAAATCTTCCACCTTAGATGATCTTTAGGTGCTCCAGCTCCCTGGGTGGCTACATAGCTCCAAGGACCCCCTCCGTGATACACTGCCTACTATGCCTTTCTTCCAGCCAGCCCTACCTGGCTCACAAACTGGCAAACCCTACCTGGTGTGAGCCAAGCCAGAGGGAAGATCTGCCTACAGCAACTGCAAACGCAAAGCATAGAGGCTTATACCTGTGTGCTCAGCCCATTGGTTCAGGCAGTGGAAACAGGCATAGCAGCCGGGAAGCAGGAAACAGCTCTTTCCTCCCCCCAGGCACAATTACCACTCCCCTGAAACCCCGATATTTCTTCAGGGGCTGAGCAGCTCCAGGGAGTAGAGCTTCTGGGCACTAGAAGGCAGCACATACAAATATGAAATGCCAAAAGAATCTGGTTCAGAGTAAAATTATTAATACCACTCCTGAGAAAGATTTAAATGACATTGACCCCATGACTCTTCGTGTAAGGGAGTTCAAAATAAAAATCATTAACATACTCATGGAGGTATGGAAAGATATTCAAGAACTCAGGAATGAATTCCGGTTGGAGATCCAATCATTGAAAAGCACAATGGATGGTCTTAAAAGCAGACTGGACATGGTGGAGGAGATGATAAATGAAATAGAAACTAGGGAAGAGTAATACAAAGAAGCTGAGGCACAGAGAGAAAAAAGGATCTCTAAGAATGAAAGAATATTGAGAGAACTGTGTGACGAATCCAAACGGAACAATATTCTCATTATAGGGGTACCAGAAGAAGAAGAGAGAGAAAAAGGGATAGAGAGTGTCCTTGAGGAGTAACTGCTGAGAACTTCCGCAATCTGGGGAAGGAGATAATCTCTCAGGCCATGAAGATGCACAGATCTCCCGACACAGGGGACCCAAGGAAGACAACACCAAGACATGCAGTAATTAAAATGGCAAAGATCAAGGATAAGGACAGACTATTAAAAGCAGCCAGAGAGAGAAATAAGATCACATACAAAGGAAAGCCCATCAGGCTATCATCAGACTTCTCAGCAGAAACTTTACAGGCCAGAAGGGAGTGGCATGATATATTTAATGCAATGAAGCAGAAGGGCCTTGAACCAAGAATACTTTATCTGGCAAGATTATCATTTAAATTTAAAGGAGGGATTAAACAATTTCCAGATAGGCAAAAGCTGAGAGAATTTACCTCCCCAAAACCATCTCTACAGTGTATTTTGGAGGGACTGCTATAGATGGAAGTGTTCCAAAGGTTTAATAGTTGTCACTAGAGGTAATAAAATCACAGAAAAGAAAGTAGAACAGCTAATTACTAAGCAAATGCAAAAATTAAAATAACTATCTCCAAAGTCAATCAAGGGACAAAGAGTACAGAATATGATACCTAATATATAAAGAATGGAGGAGGAAGAATAAAAGAAAAAGAACCTTTAGATTGTGTTTGTAATAGCATATTAAGTGAGTTAAGTTAGACTCTTAGATAGTAAGGAAGTTAACCTTCAACATTTGGTAACCACGAATCTAAAGCCTGCAATGGCAATAAGTACATACCTATTGATAATCACCCTAAATGTAAATGGACTGAATGCACCAATCAAAAGACATAGAGTCACTGAATGGATAAAGAAACAAGTCCTGTCAATATGCTGCTTACAAGAGATTCACTTTAAACCCAAAGACACACACAGACTAAAAGTGAAGGGATGTAAAAAGATATTTCATGCAAACAACAAGGAGAAAAAAGCAGGAGTTGCAGTACTTGTTTCAGACAAAATAGAGTTCAAAACAAGAAAGTGACAAGAGACAAAGGACATTACATAATGATAAAAGGGTCAATCCAACAAGAAGATATAACCATTATAAATATCTATGCACCCAACACAGGAGCTCCTATTTATGTGAAACAAATACCAACAGAATTAAAAGAAGAAATAGAATCCAATGCCTTCATTCTAGGAGAATTCAACAGTCCACTCATGCTGAAGGACAAATCAACCAGACAGAAAATAAGTAAGGAGACAGAGGCATTGAACAACACAATAGAACAGATGGACCTAACAGACATCTACAGAACTCTACACCCAAAAGCAGAATACACATTCTTCTCAAGTGCACATGGAACATCAAAAATATATCATATACTAGGCCACAAAAAGAGCCTCGGTAAATTCAAAAAGAATGAAATTGTACCAAGCAGATTCTTAGACCACAAAGGTATGAAACTAGAAATAAATTATGCAATGAAAATGAAAAATCCCCAAAACACATGGAGGCTTCAAAAAATGCTCCTACATAACCAATGGATCAATGACCAAATAAAAACAAAGATCAAGCAATATATGGAGACAAATGACAACCATAATTCAACATGGCAAAATCTGTGGGATGCAGCGAACACCATGTTAAGAGTAAAGTATATTGCAATACAGGCCTACCTCAGGAACGAAGAACAATCCCATATGAACACGCTAAACTCACAATTAATGAAACTAGAAAAAGAATAAATGAGGCCTGAAGTCAGTAGAAGGAGGGATATAATAAAGATTAGAGCATAAATAAATAAAATCAGGAAGAATAAAACAATAGAAAGAATCAATGAAAGTAGGAGCTTGTTCTTTGAGAAAATAAACAAAATAGATAAACCCCTAGCCAGACTTATCAAGAAAAAAAGAGAATCTACTCACATAAACAGAATCAGAAATGAGAAAGGAAAAATCAGTACGGACACCACAGAAATACAAAGAATTATTAGAGAATACTATGAAAAATTATATGCTAACAAACTGGATAACCTAGAAGAAATGGACAACTTTCTAGAAAAGTACAAACATAAAGGGCTGACCCAGAAAGAAACAGAAAATCTGAACAGATTAATTACCAGCAAAAAAATTGAATTGGTAATCAAAAACCTACCTAAGAATGAAATGCCTGGACAAGATGGCTTCACCACTGAATTTTATCAACCATTTAGTGAAGACCTAATACCCATCCTCCTTAAAGTTTTCCAAAGAGTAGAACAAGAGGGAATACTTCCAAACTCATTCTATGAGGCCAGCATTACTCTAATACCAAAACGAGGCAAAGACACCACAAAAAAAGAAAATTACAGACCAGTATCCCTGATGAACATAGACACAAAAATACTCAACAAAATGTTAGCAAACTGAATTCAAAAATACATCAAAAATATCATCCATCATGATCAAGTAGGATTTATTCCAGGGATGCAAGGATGGTACAACATTCAAAAATCCATCAACATAATCCACCACATCAACAAAAAGGGCAGAAACCACATGATCGTCTCCATAGATGCTGAAAAACATTTGACAAAATTCAACATCCATTCATGATTAAAACTCTCAACAAAATGGGTATAGAGGGCAAGTACCTCAACATAATAAAGGCCATATATGACAAACCCACAGCCAACATTATACTTAACAGCGAGAAGCTGAAAGCTTTTCCTTTAAGATTGGGAACAAGACAAGGATGCCCACTCACCCCACTTCTATTCAGCATAGTACTGGAGGTCCTAGCCACGGCAATGAGACAACACAAAGAAATAAAAGGCATCCATATTGGCAAGGAAGAAGTTAAACTGTCCCTGTTTGCAGATGACATGATATTGTACATAAAAAAACTCTAAAGAATCCACTCCAAAACTACTACATCTAATATCTGAATTCAGCAAAGTTGCGGGATACAAAATTAATATGCAGAAATTTTTGGCATTCCTATATACTAACAATGAAATAGCAGAGAGAGAAATCAGAAAAACAATTCCATACACAGTTGCATCAAAAAGAATAAAATACCTAGGAATAAACCTAACTAAGGAAATGAAAGACCTATACTCTGAAAACTGCAAGACACTCATGAGAGAAATTAAAGAAGATACCAATAAATGGAAACACATCCCGTGCTCATGGATAGGAAGAATTAATATTGTCAAAATGGCCATCCTGCCTAAAGCAATCTACAGATTCAGTGCAATTCCTATCAAAATACCAACAGCATTCTTCAACGAACTACAGAAAATCATTCTAAAATTCATATGGAACCAAAATAGGCCCTGAAAGGCCAAAGCAATCCTGATAAAGAAGAATAAAGCTGGGGGATTATGCTCCCCAACTTCAAGCTCTGCTACAAAGCCACAGTAATCAAGACAATTTGGTACTGGCACAAGAACAGACCCATAGACCAATGAAACAGTCTAGAGAGCCCTGATATAAACCCAACCATATATGGCCAATTAATATATGATAAAGGAGCCATGGACATACAATGGGGAAATGACAGCCTCTTCAACAGCTGGTGTTGGCAAAACTTGACAGCTACATGCAAGAGAATGAAACTGGATTATTGTTTAACCCCATACACAAAAGTAAACTCAAAATGAATCAAGGACCTCAATGTAAGTTATGAAACCATAAAACTCTTAGAAGACAACATAGGCAAAAATCTCCTGAATATAAGCATGAGCGACTTCTTCCTGAACGCATCTCCTTGAGCAAGGGAAACAAAAGCAAAAATGAACTCACGGGACTACATCAAACTAAAAAGTTTCTGTACAGCAAAGGACACCATCAACAGAACAAAAAGGCATCATACAGTGTGGGAGAATATATTTGTAAATGACATATCTGACAAGGGGTTAACATCCAAAATATATAAAGAACTCACACGCCTCAACACCCAAAATGCAAATAACCCGATTAAAAAATGGGCAGAGGATATGAAGAGACCCTTCTCCAAAGAAGAAATTCAGATGGCCAACAGGCACATGAAAAGATGACTAATCATCAGGGAAATGCAAATTAAAACCACAATGAGATATCACCTCACACCAGTGAGGATGGCCAGCATCCAAAAGACTAAGAACAACAAATGCTGGCGAGGATGCAGAGAAAGGGGAACCCCCCTACCCTGCTGGTGGGAATGTAAGCTAGTTCAACCATTGTGGAAAGCAATATGGAGGTTCCTCAAAAAACTAAAAATAGAAATACTGTTTGACCCGGGAATCCCATTCCTTGGAATTTACCCAAATAATACAGCTTCTCAGATTCAAAAAGACATATGCACCCCTATGTTTATTGCAGCACTTTTTTACAATAGCCAAGATATGGAAGCAACCTAAGTGTCTATCAGTAGATGAATGGATAAAGAAGATGTGGTACATATATACAATGGAATACTATTCAGCCAAAAGAAAGAAACAAATCCTACCATTTGCAACAACATGGATGGAGCTGGAGGATATTATGCTCAGTGAAATAAGCCAGGTGGAGAAAGACAAGTGCCAAATGATTTCCCTCATTTGTGGAGTATAACAACAAAGCAAAACTGAAGGAACAAAATAGCAGCAGACTCAGAGACTCCAAGAATGGACTAGTGGTTACCAAAGGGGTGGGGTGTGGGAGGGTGGGTGGGAAGGGTGGGAGAAGGGGATTGAGGGTTATTTTGTTTAGTACACATGCTGTGGGGGTCACGGGGAGAACAGTGTAGCACAGAGAGGGCAAATAGTGAATCTGTGGCATCTTACTGCACTGATGGACAGTGACTGCACTGGGGTATGGGTGGGGGCTTGTTAATATGTGTAAATGTAGTGACCACATTGTTTTTTCATGTGAAACCTTCATAAGAGTGTATATCAATAATACATTAATAAAAATAATAATAAAATAATAATCTAAGCCCCTGACATAAAGAATATAAGGTCCTCCTTACTTCATTCCATACACCGAAATAAATCCAGCCTCATTAAGGGGCTAAATATAAAAAATGAAAGTGTGAAATTTCAAAGTTAAGAGTATGGGTTTGAAGATCAGAAAATTTGGGATTTCATTTTGGTTCTAGTGTTTATTAGCTATGTGATATTGAGCAAAGTGGTTTATTTCTACCTCATTCTCTTAATTTGTAAAATAGAGGTTCAATTTTATAAAGCTGTGTGAGAGATTGAGGATGCGTGTAACAGTACTTTCCACAGGCACATAGTAAAGGCACAGCAATGTTGATATCACTATTGCGTCAACCAATGTGCCTCTGACAGATCACTTGGTCAGTTGTAATGCATCATATTTAAGTAGAGATATTAGACAAGAGAAATACCTTTGAGTTGACTGAATGGTTAAAGCATTACCTAAATGAATCTCAAGTAAATTTTCTACTAAAAAAGATATGCATGCATGCACTAATGTCATTTATATTGTGACAAAATTTATATACCATGGCAATCATAGATATTAAGTACACAATTTGATGAATGTTGACAAATGTGTAAACCTACATAACCAATATTGCAGTGAAGATACAGAACATTTCCATTATCCCACAGTGTTTCCTCAGAGC
The DNA here is from genome assembly GCA_029783875.1 of Phataginus tricuspis. Taxonomy (NCBI): domain Eukaryota; kingdom Metazoa; phylum Chordata; class Mammalia; order Pholidota; family Manidae; genus Phataginus; species Phataginus tricuspis. The sequence continues at coordinate 68,561,635 of JAQQAC010006904.1, read as the reverse complement.
CCTTTCCTGGCAATCTCTACCCTCAACCTCTGAAGAGAATCATTGTTTTGATGCCTGTCACAATGGCTTAGTTTGCTTGTCCATGGCTTAGTACAAATAGATTCACCCATTATGTACTTTCTGAATAATTTATTCCCCTCAATATATATGTTGGAATTTTCGCATGGTGTTACACCTATCAGTAGTTTATCCTTTCTGTTGCATGAAGTTGTATTGCATTATACAAATATACTGCAATTTGTTTATTCATTCCCCATTAACAGACATTTCATTTTTTCCCCTAGTTTCTTTTCCTTGAATTCCTTTCACATATTTACAGTAGGCACTTTAAATAAACTAGATTTCTAATTCCATTGGCTGGCCAATTTATATTGATGACAGTTTTTCTTATGTCATAGTTTCCTGCTTCTTCACATACTTCATTTTCATTGAACACTTAGATAATGTGGAAATGCACTGGGGACACCTGGGTAACACTCTCATCACTCAGGTAGGGGATGTCGTGCTTTTGTCTGATAGTTCCATTCCCAGCAAATCTTTTCCATCCTTTCAAACTTGTTTTTGGTTTTCCTCAGCATTTTATTAGGGAAGTGTTCAAACATACATAAAGCTTGAAAGAATTATACAATGGAAACCCAGAAACCACCATGTAGTTCTATAATTGTCAACACTGTGCTGTATTTGTTTGATTATATATATAATACTAAATTCATCTATTCATCCGCCCGTTTTACATGTTGATGCTTTTCAAAGTGAATGGCAAACATCACACCCTTCACGCCTGAAGAGTTTAGTATGTCATGCTTTTCGTTCTTTATTAGTATGGAGCTATATTCATTTCATCCTTCATCCTGAAAGCACAGCCCCTACTCTAGACTATGGTCCTTATTCTCAAAGTGGGGACTTTCTATAGCCTCAGTTGAATTCTTAAGATTCTCCCCAAGATGAGTCTGGCAGGGGTGTAATTCCCAGGTCTCCCAGTGCCGTAGGACATCGGAGTGTCTGGTCAGACCTCAGCCATATGGCAGCCACTCCTTGTGGAGTCTTGCTTCATGGACGCTCAGCACAGCTCAGTCTTCAAGCATTTCTCACTCATGCAGGGGCCTAGAGGCCCCTCTGTTCGACGCAGTTCTGTGTACATTGCCCCACGAACATCAACTGTTTCACTACCTCATAACTTACCACACTTGAGCTTTAAAATGAACCCTGTGCTCTGCTTAAGCTCCAACTCCCTGCTTCAGTGGCTAGACCAACACTGCCCAAAATAACTTCTGATGATAAAAATATTCCATATCTCCACCATCCCATATGGAAACCCCTAGCCATAATATGGATGTTGAGCCTAGAAATGTGATTTGTTTGACTAAGGAACTGGATTTATTATTTTAATTGTAATTAATTTTAACTTTAATTACCATGTGTGGCAAAGGGATACCACATTGGATACAGCAGGTCTAAAAAATGTCCCCAGGCAGAGAGCAAGCAAACGTGGTATTCTCACCCAATATCCGCTTACCCTCAGTGCTCACGTTTCTTTGTGGCCTGGTGAGCAATGCCTGAAAAGAAGCGCCTTACATTCTGTCCAGTTTCATAGGTGTTTTTTAATTGGGAAAATCTAACAGTTATTCAGTTATGCTCAGGACTATAATGGCTTTTAACTGGAAAATCTGAATTCAGCTAATATGCCATTCTGACTGCCTACTAAATAAGTAGAAAAAGAATGGAACGTCTCCAGCAGAACTAGGCATGCATTCCTATGACCTGTATGATTTGACTTTTCATCTAGTGCCTTTTATCTTTGATGTAGGGCACAGGTAGTCTTAAGCTCCCCAGTAACTCCAACTTAGCCTTAAAGCGTCATTTCACAAAAGTGGGGTTAGACAAAGTTGTTTAAGGAACAAACAAAAGCAAAAAGGAATAAATAGAGTCAAATTCCTGCATAGTCAGCTGGCCTCAACAAAACAGGCCAAAGTAAGCAGTAGTCCCTGTGCTCTTTGGTCCTGTGTTGGCTTTTCTCACGCTACGTGCGTTTCAGAATTTGGTCACTTTTGTTAGACTGTGAGTAACTTGAGGACAAGTCTTCATGTCTGCATCCCTAGTCTTCAGCAATAAACATATATATGAGCAATAAATGAGCAAATAAAAGAAATACTCATTCCATCTGTGTCTTTAAGAAAGAGCAGTAAGTGTCAACCTTATTTTATTCTCAGATTTGTGGGAATGGAAGCGGCAGAACACCTTACCACTGAAGGCAGATCACAGGAATCACAAAAAGAGACTGTTTCAGGCTGATTGCTTAACCTGAGGCCACAGCAGAGTCGCAGTCTGGTCCTTGACGACGCATAGATTTTCATGCAGAGATGGCAACATCTCACACATTGAATGATAAAGATGCTGCTTTCACTTCAAAATCCAGCCTTCCCTAGAAAATATCACCTTTTTGTCCAAAGGTGTGCATGTGCACCAGAGGAAGCAGTTCAAGCAGCCAATTATTCTATTTTCCCAAACTTGCGTGCTGTTGCTCATTAAGTTTGTCATTTGTATGGTGACCTAAAGATTGAGTACATGTGCAGCATTAATAAAATGTGCTATCAATTTTATGTCTAATTCTTCTACTTAATTTTCCTGTCACTGCACATCTTGCTCAATTCAACTGGATGTACGGTTTCTTCCTTAGGTCTCCATAAAATGACTGAGAGTCCCTCTGCAATTAGAAGTAAGCCTACAAAGAATGAATAAAGACTCAATTATGGAATGTGTGAAAAGTAAGCAGCTCTGTGGCTGGGAATACATCTCTGCTACTTCAAGTGTGAAGTGCGGGAGAACAGGGCCTCAATATGAATTTGATTTCCACAGACTCACATAGGGGAGCCTTTTCCACATCCAGTTCTATTTCCCAATGCAGTAAGCTTTTTCATAAAAAGATGCTTCTGATGCTGAAATTGTTTCTTTGTTCTATTTGACTTTGCTTTATTACTCATAGTCTATTTGTCATTTTTGTATTAAATTCACTATTAATACTCATAGCAGTGAACATGTACAGAAAGTTGTGCCATTTCGTATTCCTCCTACCCCAAATTTTTAGCATTAGTTCAATTGTAATTCTGTATAAACTGAAATGTCATTTAAAATTACAAGAGCTTCCTCTAGGAAAAAGAGAAGAGATTTCACAAACATCACACACTAATTTTTAGATTTAGCTTCCAACCTTCACACTCAGATATTTCCTTCTTTCCTGTTACTTTTAACTTCCTCTTGTACATTAATGTTTGGAGTCAACAGCTTAATTTGACTATAGGTAAACATTGGATTTTTCAAGTATTTGAGTTGCTAATTCAGGTGTTTTACTGCTGGGAGACAATCTCTGCATGGTTAGTACATTCTGCAATGCCTATATATTTGGCAAGAGCTATTTCTAAGATGATTTAGGAAAAAACAGAAAATAGATCATACTGACAATGAATCAATGAGTTCTTAGGGAAAGACAAAGCAGTCGCATCAAAACAGTGGCACTCATGGTGCCAGAGCTAATAGTCCAGAGAAGCAGACTAACAATTTTTGGTTGTAGAAAAAGAGATAGAACTGCATTTGACATCTAAATAAGAGTTAACTTTGTGAAGAGGGGTTCAAGTGGATTATGAATGGTTATTACTAATCCAAATAACGCTCTCTCAACATTCCTGATCCCCGAAGAATACAAATTCATGATTAATGTAATAGCAACATATTTTGTTTAAATGAGGATGAGAAAGCATGGTTTTACATCTTACTATCTAGCGGCCACACTAACTTGATATTCCTGGCAAAGCAGTGTCATACTTCTCTAGCTTGATCGCCCTTAAAACTGTGCCTGTTTTTGTCTTCATGAACTTGTCTCCAGCTTGGACAGGAACAAATACAATTAGTCTTTGAAGGAAGTGAATCAGCTGCCAATTAGCAAAGAAGTATTAGGCACCCAATAGGGGCTTTTTATTTTTCTTGTTTGTATAATCCTCAGCTCATGTTTGCTACTAAATTTTAGAAAATTTCTTAACTTCAGTTTGGCGATCCTTTGTTCCCATTCTAACTTCTGACTTTTTCACTTAGACAACTTCCATAGTATTTCTCCACCTAAGATGGACTGGCTCGCAGCAGTGGTGGTATTAAACCAGTTTAGGAATTATTTTAAATGATTCTTCTTTGTCATGCCTGAGATTCTGCTCTCTACTCCTGTGCTATTCAAGCCCATTCATTTCTTGTCCCATATCTATTATGCCACTGGAAATTGAATAACACATTTTTCAAAATATTTTATTATAAAATATGTATTTAGGTACTATGCATGTATTTTAAATATAAGGGAAAAGAGGCAACAGAAACATCCAAGGCCTGAAAGCCTAAGAGAAGCCCCCAGCCCTCCTCTGCACATTCTGCTCAGTGGTCTTTCAAAGGGCAAACCAGATGAGAACCTCTATCTATTGAGACCTCTCCACGGATTTCTGTAGCCCCAGGACAAAGGACACATTTCTCACCATGCCAAACTAATCTCTTTATAATCTGGCTAAGACGTTGCATACAGTCTCAGAAGTCTGGTGCAGTGGTGCCCAACCTGAACATATATAAAAACCACTCTCACCTGAACCTGATGCTTTGTGCAAAAACATAGCCAACATATCCTGCTCTCATGACTGAATAGGTCCAAGATGGGGGCTCCCACATTTGCATTTTTAACATGCATCCTGAAAGATTCAGGTGCAAGTGACTGCCAAGGTTGTGTAAGAAATATTTTTTCTTGGCATCTAGTTTTCACAATCTACCCTGTTTCACTACTCTGATTTCACATGTGATATTTCTTCTATGAAGAACACACTGCTCACCTTTTTCCAAAAAAAATATTCCTAATGATCTTTCAAGATGAAAATGTCAGCAACAATACATATTGCTTGAAGGTAGAGAAAATAAAAAGGTTTCTCTTACACCAACCCACACCTTTATACTCTTTTCTTTCAGCTTTCAATTAAAAATCTAGAATTAAAAAAACAAAGGAAATATTTCAAGGAGGAACATCCTTTTTTTAAAAAAACAAACAATTTCTGTGAGTTTACAGGTCTACTTTCTTAGTGGTCCACTGCTGTACCAGGCATAATGGGAACAAAACAGAAAATATTCACAGCCTTAAGGAAACCAGCACCAAATATTAAGACACAATATCCCAGGGAACAAGGGAAATATATATACTTAGTACCTAATCTTATCGTACATATCCATCTTGAATCAGGGTTCTTGGTTGCGGGGGAAGGCAGAGACCCGGTAGGTGTAGACCTACTAGGCCTGCATATAGAGAAGAAAAATGGGATTCAGAAGGGGTTGGTAAGGAAGGGAGGAAAATATGAGTGAGAAGTAGAGAAAAAGGAGATAGGAGAAAGAACGAGGCAGAAAGGAAATGTAAAGCACAAAATACAGATGAAAGACTCAGTTTGGAAGAAAAACATAACCCAAAGAAAGGAAGTACATTTAAGCAAGGGTTTAAAATTATGGAACTTTAAAAGAGAAGATTTTTAAAAGAAATTTACAAAATTTAAAAAGCCATCAAATATTACTTGATTAAAACAGAATTGCACTATTAAATAAAAGTGAGATTGCAAAGCTAGGGAACTATTTGAAGTAACCCCATTACTGAAGTAATAAATGAGAAAAAAAGTTTTAAATATGGGCATCTCTGAAAATATAAGTAACATTATAGATACAAGACTGAGATGAATTAGTGTATGCAGAGAAAAAGGACAAAAGCCAAAGCAATTAGGAAATAGATGAAATATATGGGGAAAAAAGAGCTATGTTTATTTTGCAGGAAACTTTTCCCTGAAATGAACTATTTAGTGAACACGTCAAAAGAGTATGTTGTACAACAGAATTGTATGTATTTGAGCAACACTGGGGTATGCAACAGGTAAATTATCAAACTTCATGAATAAAATACAAAATTCTTTAAGTGCTCAGGCAAGGAAAACAAATCACTAACAACCAAGAAAAATCAGGCGTCAGACTTCTCTAGAACCACATTCAATGGTACAAGATTAAGGAAGTATGAACAGAAACCTCTGAAAGGAAAAAAAATGTCTCACCCAAGAACATTCTACCCATTCAACTTCTCAAATATAAAGGTGGCATGACAGAATTACAAAGTGTCCATGAATTCTTCTAGAAAGAAGGAAAATAAAACTTGAAATCCATCAAACCAGGAGATCAATTTTAAAAAGTAAAAAAATTGAAAATGCATAATAAAGGGACTGGTGATGAGCATTAAATCCAGTAAATGTTTTTCTATGACTGAACATCTGGGAAATTGTGGTGGCAGAACAGATGGTAGACTTTATAAACTAAGAGTTTTAAATATTATAACAAATACTGGAAGATGTGGGGTGGAGAAGCAGGAGAAAATTTAAGGATGTTAATCATGTTTCCTGCAAAGTAGGGAATACATTGATGCTGCCTACAACTGAAAGAATTAGTTTAAAAAAATCACACAGTGACACTAAGCATTTAATAGTCTTTATTCATATAGGAAACTTAAAGGAATTAATGTTTTTAAAGGAAAGATCTAAGATTCATTAATTTTTACATTTTAAATGTTTTTCTTTTTCTGCCAAATTCAAGTAAACAAACTCAATTTTAAAAATATTTCTATATACCTATGTTTCTATATGCATACATACAAATAGACATGTCTGGAAGGAAATAAAACTATTAACACTTGATATTTTGGATAATTTATTGCTTTACAATTTTGTATATAACTCAAATTTTCTCTTAGGATGACCCTTTGTCATTTTGATACCAAAAAACAAAACAAAACAAAACACACTCACACAAAGTTATGGTGACCTATGCAGTCTATTTGTAGGTTGATGGAAATATTTCTAGGGTTTTTTTCCCCCATGTACTATGAAAAAATTTCAAGAGAAAATGATGGCAATTGCTTCCCTGTGGGAAATATTTTGCTCTCCTGGTAGCATCCTCATTAGAACCAATGAGTGAAAGGCGGTGTGGCATGGTAACCAAGAATATGGAAGTGACAGTTTTGAAAAAGAGACCCATGATCCAGATTATCCAATAACAACCTGTTTGGCCACTCGTGATATTCCCATTCATACTTTGGAGCCTGGAGATCATAGTTTTGGACACACAGTTATTGCTTAATAAATACCAACCAAGCCGTTCTGGACAATAAATTCTAAGACTTTGCCTTACAGACAGGTTAGTGGGCTATAGTCAACTAAATAGTCAATAAACGTTAAGAGCTGAATTCCATTGTAAGTGCTATTTTTTTCCTGAAAACGTGTTCAAACCAAATCTGCAAATGTCTGACAATGAAACTGCATGAACAGTAGTCAGAAAGGGCTCTGTGCTGCGAACAGCAGTGCACAATCCCTATTATTTTTGGCACAATCTCTTACGGTATGTTTCCAACATTCCAAATGTTTTTTTAATTTATGTTTCTTCTTCATAATTGAGCAAGATTGAGGCTAAAATCCACCGCATTCATCATGCAAAATGTCCTCCTTCTTTATTTCAGTTACACTTCATTAGCTGTTTGTTTTTCTATTTTCTTCTCACTTTAATACAAGGGTAAGATGCAATAAACAGTAATACAATTTAATCAACACAGTGGAAATTGAACAACTGATCCTATAGTGTCATCTTGCGTGAGCCAATATATAAAAGTCAAACTGGAACCAAAAGTTTCAATAAAGAGTAGAAAGTTCTAGATGCATAGAAGTCAAACTACAAGGAACAACTTTAAGCAGAAGAACACCAGAATGCTTTAAACACCCCTGAAGTTTGTTGAAATAGGTATTTGGGAAATGTTATCACAGGAGGATTGCCTCTGAATCATTACAGCTATGGAAAGGGAGATGCTGGCTAGAGAGAAAAACATAACCAAAAGTTAAAAGGTAGTGAAGTAATTTGAGAAAACATTCACTTAAAACTCAATCTGAAAGGGAATGACAGGGCTTTTCCTATCTCTGAAACACAGGAAAACTTAAATTCTTTAGATCCTGGAAAATATGCCCACAGTAGCTGTTGTAGCACTTGAGATAGAAAATTTGATGAGTATCTCCTCCTCCAGCCTATACAACTACCCTTTCTTTAAATAATTGGACGAACATTTGAAGAGAAATTTTATCGCAAGTGTTTCTTGTATTGTTACCAACTTGAAGAAAGACAAGTCCTCCATTTGGAGCCTCACAGCCATAGAAAACATTATATCCTTAGAAGAGAAAGGTATAAATGAAATCTTATTTTCATGCAAAAACCCCTACTAATATAACAGAAGAACAGATAATATTGGCAGTATGGTAAGTACATATTGTCAATTGTCTGGAAATAAAATACTTGTCAAAAGCCAATAAGTGTCCTGAAAATTCTTCTTTCGGGGCAAGAATGTAAAATATTATATGAAGTTATATGGATCTACAGTCTTAAAAATTGTCCACAGCCTTACATTTTCAATACTATTTTGGGAATATGGTAAGTACACATGATCAATTGTCTGGAAATAAAATACTTGTCAAAAGCCAATAAGTGTCCTGAAAATTCTTGTTAAGGGCAAGAATGTAAAATAATATGTGAAGTTATATGGATCTACAGCCTTAAAAATTGTCCACAGCCTTACATTTTCAATACTATTTTGCATAGCAAATTCAAACTACAAACAAATTTACAGCCAAGCTACAATACTAGCTCACTGAATACAGACACTCCTTCCACTAACAGTGGCATGATGACTTTTAACAAGCCTTATCAACTTGGCCTCATCCCCAACAAATAGTTCATTGGAAAACTATTTGTAGTAATATCATTCTCATGATCCAATATTACCATTATTTTAGTAAGAATCATTGCTACCCTCTGTTCCTTTTATATGTTAATCATAACAGCCAGGTAAATATACATATTACATCAATATTAAACCATCATCTACACAACAAAATGCTCTCATAGCCCTACATTTATTACCCCTTCTACTTTTATCACTTAACCCAAAATTTATTTCAGGGCCTGTCCACTGTAAATAGCTTAATAAAAATATTAGACTGCAAATCTACCCAGAAAGTATGCAAAAGCTGCTAATGCATGCCTTTATATACGACTTTTTTAAACTTTGAAAATCCATTGGTTTTAGGAACCAAAAAATTAGTACAACTACAAATAAAATCAATCTATTTACCTCTAATTTCGCTATTCATGGTAACCTTATGAATCACAATAACTACTTCTGACATCTACGAAACGATCTATATCCATACTATGTAAAAGCTATCATCTCATAAGCCTTCATCACCAACCTAATTCCCACAGCATTCATTTTTCAGGCAGAGATAGAATTGTTTCAAACTGACTCTGAATAACCATTCAAACCCTATCACTTCGCTTTAAATTGGACTATTTCTCAATATTATGCCAGTAGCACTTTTCTTCACATGATAAATTATAGAATTCTCAATTGTATACATACTCAGATCCGAACTGATTTTTCAAATACTTATACTACTTATTACTATACTGATCTTAGTTACCAACAACTTCTCCCAACGTTTCATCATTAGAGGAAGTAGGAATTAGGTCATTCCTACTAACTGGGTGATGCTAACTGCTACAATAGATTCATTATATCAATAGCATGATTCCTATTTAACCAAAACTCATGAGGCTTTCAAATTTTTATATTCAACATATTAATCTTCCTTTAATTGGGCTTCTTTTAGCTGTGACTGGCAAATCTGACCAATTTGAGATTCACATGGGGTTTCTCAGCCATATAAGCCACATTCATTTCAACCCAACTTCATTCAAGTACAATTATTGTAGCAGGTGTCTTCCTGCTAATCTCTTTCCACAGACTAAGAGCAAATGAAACTATTCAAACTATCAGTGTTTTCATCTGCCTAGGAGCTATCACTACATTATTTACAGCAAGCAAAATATTTTTTTTAATTGTTGCTTTTTCTAATTAGGTCTAATCCAATTAGGTCTAAAAACAGTAACTATTGGCTTTAATCAATCATAGTGAGCATTTCTCCACATCAGTACACAAGCATTCTTCAAAGCTATGCTGCTTATTTGTTCTGGATCCATTATTCATAATCTAAATGGTGAACAAGATATCCAAAAAAGAGGCAGTTTATTTAAAGCAATACCCTGCCCCACCATTTTCTCCATCATTGCAAGTCCAGCATTAACAGAAACACCCTTCCTCACAGACTTTTACTCTAAAGAGTTAATTTCAATATCAATAACAAGTCGTATACCATCCCTGAGCCCTACTAATAACTCTCCTTGCCACTTTCCTAACAGCTGTCCACCACACCCGAATTATTTTCTTCCCACTCCTAGAACAGCCCTGCTTTTCTACTTTAATTGTAATTAGTGAAAACAACCCCATCATAATTAATTCCATTAAATGTCTTTTAATAGGGAGTATCTTTGCTGGATTCTTAATTTGCAATATTGTTATTCCAACAACGATCCCACAGGTAACCATGTCTTATTATCTTAAATTAAAAGCCTTTGCCATGATTTTAGGATTTATTCTGGCATTTCAGTTCAACCTTACAAAAATCTAAAATCTGATCATCCTTCAAACCTATTCAAATTCTCATGCCTTCTTGGATATGTTCCAACTACTGATACACACTTAAAATTCTTGAATTTATCTGCAAGTCAGAAATCAGCACCCTTGCTCTTAGACTTGACTTGACTAGAAAACATTATGAAAACCCATTTCCTACTTCCAAATAAAAATTCCTACATTAATTTCTGACCAAAAATATCTATTTTTTCTTTTCCCTCATCACATTAATCCTAAACCTACTATTTAATTTCCACAAACTCCAGAATAACCAGAACACCAATAAACAATGATCAACCAAGCACAATTACCACAAAAGCTCTGTGACTATATAATGCAGCGATCCCTACAGCCCCACTAAAAACAAAAACAAAAAACAAAATACAATTCTCTATCACAGATTACTCAGTCCCCTAACCACTGAATTTAAATACAACTTCCACCAGAGTTTTTAAGACATAAAACTACCATAGCTTTAAAACATAAGACTACCAAACATTTCCAAGACATTATATGAGGAACTTGAACGTCAGACTATCATTCAGTGGCCATTATATAACTAAAACCACCAACATTCCCCCCAATTAAAAATAAATTAAACCTAAAAAAGGACCACCAAAATTCATTATAATACCACAACCAATTTTACCACTGTGGATAAAGTGAAGGTTCCTATGGCCAGGATTCTCACCTGGTCCCGGTCAGCTTGCTTACTACACACATGTGGGCAATATGTCGCTATCAACTGTATATAAAGAGCTCAGCCAAGAGCTCTGGGAGACATAGTGGAAAGGCTGCAAGGTTGCAGGAAAACAGAGAGCAGAGGCTGGAGTGGTGGCAGTGCTGAGGACAGAGACTGAGATGGCTGTGTAGATAGAGAGGCCCTGAGGCAGAGCCCAGCTTGCTGCATGCAGACTCGCTCTAAATGAACAAGATTCTAGTGATTGACCTGCCACCATGGAAATAAAGTTGGGTATAAACCCTTTCACCCCAAGAATGTTCCACTGTCATTTCTTTGCTCTCATTGACTCCATACTGAATCTGTCTGGGGCTAAAACCCTTTGGCAAAACAACCACTTACAGTCAAACTTAATCCACCTTAAATAGGTGAAGGTTTATGAGAAACTTACTAAACTTATTGCAAAATAGTACTTAAAATATATACTATATATATAATGGTTCTCATGTGGAATTTAACCATGACCAGTGGACATAAAAAAATCACCATTATATTTCAACTATAAGGACATTAACGACCAACATCCAAAAATCTCTCCCACTAATCAAGATTATAAACAACTCATTTGTTGGTTCACCAGTGTCATCAAATATCTCATCATGATGAACTTTGGTTCCCTTTTAGGCATCTAAGTTTTATAAATTCCAACAGGACTATTCCTAGACATACACTATACATCAGACACAATAACTTCCTTTTCATCCATAACCCATATTTGCTGAGATGTAAATAGTGGATGAATATCTAAATGCCATGGGAGCAGTCATATTTTTTATCTGCTTATTCATTCCTGTACGATGAGGCATATACTACGTATCTTATACTTTCCTAGAAATACACAATATCAGATCATTTTGTTATTCATGTTAATAGCCACAGCATTCATAAGTCATATCCCACCATGAAGCCAAATATCTTTCTGTGGTACAATAGTCATTACAAATCTCCTTTCACCCATATGGACATAAGCCTGATATAATGAATCTGATGCAATTTTCAGTTGACAAAGCCACTCTCACCAAAATCTTCACCTTTTACTTTCTCTGCCCATTCATAATATCAGCCCTACTGATTGTTCATCTATTGTTTCTTCATGTAAAAAGATTCAATAACCCATTAGGAATCTCATCTGACATGGACAAAATTCCATTCCATCCATATTACACAATTAAAGACATCCTAAAATTCTTATTCCTAATATTCCAGCTCAGTCGTGTTTTCACCTGGACTTTTAGGAAAACCAAACAACTATGTCCTGGTCGACCCCCTCAATACTCCCACCCACATCAAGCTGGAGTGATATTTATTTGCCCACATAATTCTACAGTCCATTCTTAAGATATGAGATGGTGTATTAACCCTAATTTTCTTAATTCTAATTCTAGCAATCATTCCAATGCTTCATACATCAAAATAACAAAGGACAAATTCCAAACCTTTAGTCAATGCTTATTCTGATTACTAGCAACAGAGCTACTAACACTAACATGAATTGGGGGACAGCCAATGGAACATCCGTTCATCATTATCAGTCAGCTGGCATCAGTTTTATATTATCTCTTCTTGTACTTAAGCCTCTCACAAGCATTATTAAAAATAATCTATAAGGAAAGGCCTTTGTAGTGCATCCACTACTCTGTTTTAGTAAACCAGAAAACAAAAGGAATACTTCTCCCTAGGACTCAAGGGAGATGTTCCAGCTCCACCATCAGCACCCAAAGCTGAGATTCTACTTAAACTACTCCTTGGAAATACATCGACAGTGAAACATTGTCATGTGCTATGTTAGTATTAAGAACAAATTCTAAGGTATTCCATTGTTACGCACTTCATGCATTCAGTGTTCTATCACATATATGCATTAATGATTTACCCCATGCATATTACCATGTACATTAAACTATTATTACATCATATCTGATGTGACTTATCACATATACCAATCTTACATCATGAATATCTGTGAAAGAATATTCATGATTATTATATAGGATGTATTATTGATCAGACACCCCCATTAAGTCAAATAATTTCCAGGCAACATACTTATCATAACCAATAACAATACTTAATCACCAACTTCAAGAAATCTGCAACCCATCCACAAATATTCCCTTTCTTGTTCTGGGCCTACAACGTTAAGGTTTCTAGAAATGAACTATATATAGTACATGGTCCTTACTTCAGCACCATTTCACCTAATATTGCCCACTCTTCCCTCTTAACTAAGACATCTTGATGGGCTAATGACTAATCAGCCCATGCTTACACTTAACTGTGCTGCATACGTCTAGTGTTTTTTAATTTGGGGTGGGGAAGATGCTGTGATTCAGCTGTAGTCATCAGAGACCTTAAACAGTCAAATAACTTGTAGCTGAGCTTACTTATATTGAATATTATTTACCAACATCATCAACCATAAGGTGTTATTCAAAATTCAATGGTTATGTAGAACAATTGTAGATGTAACATGTACTCGAGTAAATAATTAGCTTAACAAACCTTTTGCCCCCCAATAAACCTTATATTGTATGTTTTGCCAAACCCAAAAAACAATATATAACAAAGCCTGATTTCCCATCTCATATCAATACTTTAATTGTGACTAAAGACACACCTAACCAAATATACATAGTGTTCATATTCTCAGCCTTAATAGATTAGAAAACAATTTAAGTTTTTTCCACTGATACCAACATCCAACTTAAATTCATAAAATGTCCATAGAGAGGTATCTCCCTAGATCTGAACTTTTCTTTGATTAAAACTAAAACTAAAGTATCTTTAAGCTCTAAAATAAAAATACCCATAATTATTAACCTTAAAAAACTATAAAAAATCATTCTAATGCCAACATATCACTTAAATCCATAAATTCCTCATGGACAGATATCTCCCTAGGTCCAATTTGTTAATGTAGCTTAATAATTAAAACAAGGCACTGAAATGCATAGATGAGTTTAACTCCATAAACACATAGGTTTAGTTCCAGCCTTTCTATTAATCTTTAATAAAATTATACATGCAAGTATCTGCAGCCCAGTGAGAATGCCTTCTAAAATTAGTGATTCAAAGGAGCACGGATCAAGTACCTAAAAAGGAGCTCAAAAAGCTTTGCTGAACCACACCCCACAGAAAACAGCAGTAATGAAAATGAAGCCATAAACAAAAGTTTGATTAAGTTATATTAATTAGGGTTGGTAAATTTCATGTCACCCACCATGGTCATATAATTAACCCAAATAAAGCTTTGGCATATAGTGTGTTAAAGGTGTCCTTAAAGTTAAGTTTTAATTAGGTTGCAAAAAGCTACAGCTAAAAATAAACTACAAAAGTGACTTTAATATTTCTGACTAATTCTGATTCCTGATTACTAAGAACCAAATTGGGACTAGATCCCCCTATGCTTAGCTCTAAACCCAAATGATAATAACAAAATCATTCACCAGAGGACTACTAGCACCAGTCTAAAACGCAAAGGGCTTAGCTGGGCTTTATATCCCTCTGGAGGCACCTGTTCCATAATCAATAAGCCCCAATACACCTTAAGAACTCACTATATACTGCCATCTCCAACAAGCACTAAAAAGAAATTATAGTAAGCACAAACATGAAACATAAAAATGTTAGGTCAAAGTGTAGCTTATGGGATGGAAAGAAATGGGTTAATTTCCTATTCTAAGAACATAGATTTTATGTGAAAGCCTTTATGAAACCAAAACCGACAGGAGAATATAGTTGTAAATAAGAATAGAGGGCTTAATTGAATTAAACTCTGAAGCATGTGCATGCCACCCATCATCTTCCTCAAATATCAAAACTTACAAAACCTATTATTAAATATATAAGAGGAGTCAAGCCACAACAAGGTAAGCATACTGGAAAGCGTGCTTGGCCAAATCAAAGTGTAGCATAAATTAAGCACTTAGTTTATTACACTCAGAGGATTAAATGACCACTTGAACCAAAGCTAGCCCAAACATACCAAACTCAATAATCATAAATAAACAAAACATTTACTTAAAATGAAAAGTATAGGAGATAGATTTTAATTGTCACTATACAGAAAGTACTGAGGAATGATGAAAGGAATATTAAGAGTACTAAATAGTAGGTTACCCCTTTTACCTTTTGCATAATGATTTAACTAGAACAACTTAACAAAGAGAACCTAAGTTAAATGTCCCCAAACCAGACGAGCTACCTAGGAAGAGTTTCAAAGAACAAATTCACCTATGTAGCAAAATAAAAGATTTATAGGTAGAGGTAAAAAGCTTATTGAAACTGGTGACAACTGGTTATACAGAACACAGTTTTAATTCAACTTTAAATTTACCTAAAAATAATGCAAATGTAAATTCTAATCTAAGTAAGTTTCGGCTTATAGAACCTTCTTCACAGAGTACCGTAAATATAAACAACACCATAGTTGGCCTAAAAACAGCACCAGTTAAGAAAGCATTAAACTTCAACAATATATTTACCTTAATTCCAACAAAAAACTGGATTAATCTATTCCTTAGTAAAAGCAATACTGTTAATAAATAAGAATTATTTTTCCTTGCATAAGCTTAGAACATTACCACTGTTAACAAATTCAACCCAATAATTATTAAATCAATTGTTAACCAACACAAGTATTAATTTAAGATAAAATAAGTAAAGGAACTTGGTAAACACAAACCCCACCTGTTTACCAAAATCACCACCTCTAGGATTTCTAGACTGGCTGCTCTGTGACATCTGTTTAATGGCTGTGGTAACCTGACCATGAAAAGATAGCATGATCATTTGTTCTCTCAACGAGGACTTGCATGAATGGCCACACAAGGGTTTTACTGTCTCGCTTTTAATCAGTGAAACTGACCTTCCAAGGAAGTGGTGGGAGTGACATAAGACAAGAAGACCCTATGGAGCATTAATTAACTAGCCCAAAAGAATAAACAAGCTAACTAAAGTTAAGGGTTAATAATGCTTTAAGTGGACTAACAGTTTTAACTGGAGTGATCTCAGAATAAAATAACTTCCAAGTGATTGAAATCTACACCAACTAGTTAAAATATGTCATCACTTATTGATCCAAAATATTGATCAGATGTTGGGTCAGGACATCCTAATGATGCAACAGCTACTAATGTTTTGTTTGTTGGAACAATTAAAGTTCTACACAATCTGAATTCAGATCAAATAATTCATATCAGTTTCTGTCTATTCTACATTTCTCCCAGTATGAAAGGTAAGAGAAATAAGTGCCTTCAAACTACTAGATGATGTAATCTTAATCTAATTTATACCTAGTCATGCCAAAGAAAAGGGTTTGTTAGAGTAGCAGAGCCCAGTAATTGGGTAAAACTTAAAGTTATTGCCAGAGGTTCAGTTCTTCCTAACAGTATATTCATAATTAATATCTTTTTATTAATTATCTGTATTCTACTTGCCATAGCATTCCTTAAACTAATTGAGTGAAAAGTATGGCACTATATGCAACTTTGTAAAGGACTACATATCATCTGCCCCTACGGGCTATTACAGTCTATCATCAACACTGCCAAACTCTTTATTAAAGAACCAATATGGGGGATTCTGGGGAAAAGATGGCAGTGTAGGAAGGCAAGGAAAACTCCTCCCAAAATCACATAGAAAATTAAAATAAAGCAAATACAACTAGGCTTGAAAGCAACCTGAAGACTGAAGAACTGATTACCTATCTCTGGGGAAGAAGAGAAGACCCTACAGAAAAGGGTGAAGTGACAGACACGATCTGGTGAGACCCAAGCCCTTCCCCGACCTGGCCCATAGGTGGAACAAGTAGAGGAGGGGACAAGTAGAAGCCCAGGACCGCTAAACACCTGGCCCTGGAGACCTGCTCTGGGAACATGAGCCAACACTGCATGATGTGTTGGTGATTGGTGGGGCTGGACAACAGAGACAGGAGGAACACTTGGGGAGGCTGTGATCCCAGCTGCCTGTAGAGAGCAGGCACACTTTATAGATTCCAGTGAGAAAGAAAGCAGAGTGAAGGGGCACCAGAGGGGCAAGGATTGCACAGTGCTCTCTGTTTAAGAGAAAGGTCAGGTGGACGATACCTCCACAACCTGCCCTGAGCTCAACAGTTTGGGAGCCCTCAGGAGCTTCAGATGCTCCATCCTCCTAGCCTAAAACACAGCCCAGAGGCTCCTTGCAGCGGCATGCAACCTGCCAGCCAGTGGTGAAATCAAACTTTGTTTCCAAGTAGACAGGGAGAACTGCCAGTCTGCTCAGCCCTAGTTTGGGTCAGCAGGGGAGCTGTGTACATGAGCCAGACCTGGAAGCTCTTTCCTCCCAGCAGGTGACAGTCCAGCTCACCTGCATCCCCGCCATTGTAGCAGGCAAAAGAGAGGGCAACTCTGCCCAGGGCAGCTCCAGAGAGTATTCTGCCCACTCCCATGATCAGCTGATGGCCCACACATCCCAGGTGAAATCAAATCATCACAAGCAAGGCAGAAAAGTGTCACACACATTGAATGCTAACAGCTGGGAAACATGTACAGGAAACTGAGCTTCTGTGCACTAGATGGCACCTCCTAAATGAATCGATTATCCGATAAGAACCATGAAAAAAAAAGAAAAGGCAGAAGAATTTGGTCCAAACAAAAATACAAGAAAAAAACACCAGAAAGAGGGCTCAGTGTAACTGAAATCACCAAACTTCTCGATAAATATTACAAAATAAAAGTCATAAACTTAATCACAGATTTACAAAAACTATTCAAGATCATAGGGAGAACTTCAACAAAGATATAAAAGTCCTGAATAAAAGTCACTCAGAGCTGAAGAAAACAGTATCTGAACTGTAAGATACAATGAAGGGATTTAAAAGTAGATTAGATGATGTAGAGGAGATGGTAAATGAAATAGAAATTAAAGAACAGGAAAATGGGAAGATGAGGCACAGAGAGAAAAAAGATCCCTAGGAATGAGAGAATAAGAAAAAAGCTGTGTGATCAATCCAAATGGAACAAAATTTGCATTAAAGGACAACCAGAAGAAGAAGAAGAGAGAGAACGGGATAAAAAGTCTCTTTGAAGAAGTAATTGCTGAAAACTTCCCCAATCTGGGGAAGGACATAGAAACTCAGGTAATGGAAGCCCAAAGATCACCCAATAGAAGGAACCCTAGGAACATAACACCAAGATGTATAATAATTAAAACAACAAAGATCAAGGCCAAGGAAAGAGTATAGAAAGCAGAAAGCAGTCAGAGAGAGAAAAAAGATCACTTATAAAGAAAATCCCATCAGGCTATGAGCAGACTTAGTAGAAACAGTGTAGCCAGAAGGAGTGGCATGATATACTAATGTAATGAAACAGAAGGGCCTCTAACCAAGAATACTGTACCCAGAAAGATTATGAATTAAATTTGAAGCAGTTATTAAATAATTTTCAGATAAGCAAAAGAGGGAATTCACACCACTAAAACATTCCTACAGGATCTCTTAAAGGCACTGCTCTAGATGGAGATGTTCTTAAGGCTAAATAGCTGTTACCAGAGAAAATAAACCCATACTAATGGTAGTTGACAAATTAATTACTAAGAAAATAAAAAATCAAATCAACTACTCAAAAAGTTATTCAAGAGGTACACTAGAACTACAGAATATGACACCTAATATATAAAGTGTGGAAAAGGAAGAAAAAGCAGAAGGAAAAAATTTACCTTTAGATGGTATTTGAAATAGAGTAATAAGCGATTTAAGATAGACTGTTAAATAGTAAAGAAGATTCCTTGATCCTTTGGTAACCACAAAGCTAAGGCTTACAATGGCAACAAGTACATATCTATTGATAATCACCCTAATGTAAATGGACTGAATGCACCAATCAAAAAACAGCAGAATGGATAAAAAAACAATACCCATCTATATGCTGCCTACAAGAGACTCATTTCAAACCCAAAGACATACACAGACAAAAAGTAAAAGGATGGAGAAAGATATTTCATGCAAATATTAGGGAGAAAAAAGCAGGAATAGTAGTACTTATATCATAAAAAATAGATTTCAAAACAAAGAAAGTAATAAGAGACAAAGAAGGACATTACATAATGATAAAGGGGTCAGTCCAACAAGAGGATATAACCATTATGAATATCTATACACCCAATATAGGAGCAACTAAATATGTGAAACAAATACTGACAGAATTAAAGGGGGAAACAGAATGCAATACATTCATTTCAGGAGACTTCAATACACCACTCACTCCAAAGGACAGATCAACCAGAAGAAAATAAGTAAGGAGACAGAGGCACTGAACAACACATTAGAACAGATGGACCTAACAGACATCTACAGAACATTCCACCCACAATCAGCAGAATACACATTCTTCTCAAGTGCACATGGAACATTTTCAAGAATAGATCATATACTAGGCCACAAAAAGAACCTCAATAAATTTAGAAATACTGAAATTCCATCAACCATCTTCTCAGATCACAAAAGTATAAAACTAGAAATAAATTATGCAAAGGAAACAAAAAAGCCTACAAACAGATGGAGGCCTAAAAACATGGTCCTAAATAACCAATGGATCAATGGCCAAATAAAAACAGAGATCAAGCAATATATGGAGACAAATGAAAACAACTCAAAAGCCCAAAACCTGTGGGATAAAATGAAGGCACTTTAAGAGGAAAGTATATAGCAATACAGGCCTGCCTTAAGAAACAAGAACAATCCCAAATGAACAGTATAAGACAGAATTAATGAAACTAGAAAAAGAACAAATGAGGCCCAATGTAGAAAGAGGGACATAATAAAGATAAGAGCATAAATAAATAAAATTGAGAAGAACAAAACAATAGAAAGATTCAATGAAACTAGAAGCTCATTCTATAAGAAAATAAACAAAATAGATAAACCCTTAGCCAGAATTATCAGAAAAAGAGAGAGTATACACACATAAGCAGAATAGGAAATGAAAAAGGAAAAATCACTACGGACACCATGGAAATACAAATAATTATTAGAGAATACTATAAAAAATTATATGCCAACAAATTGGATAGCCTAGAAGAAATGGACAACTTTCTAGAAAAATACAACCTTCTAAGACTGACCCAAGAAGAAACAGAAAATCTGAACAGTCCAATTACCAGCAATGAAATCGAATTGGTAATCAAAAAACTACCTAAGAGCAAAATCACTGACCCAGATGGCTTCACCGCTGAATTTTATCAAATATTTAGAGAAGACCTAATACCCATCCTCATTAAAGTTTTCCAAAAAGTAGAAGAGGAGGAAATACTTCAAAACTCATTATAAGAGACCAGCATCACTTTAATAAAACACCAGAGACACGACAAAAAAAGAAAATTACAGACAAATATCCATGATGAACATAGATGCAAAACTCAACAAAATATTAGCAAACTGAATTAAAATTCTTATTAAAAATACATCATAAAGCTCATCCACCATGGCCAAGTAGGATTTATTACAGGGATGAAGGGACGGTACAATATTTGAAAATCAATCAATAGCATGCACCACATCAACAAAAAGAAAGACAAAAACCACACGATCATCTCAATAGATGCTGAAAAAAGCATTTGACAAATTTCAAACTCCAATCATGATAAAAACTCTCAACAAAATGGGTATAGAAGGTATCTACTTCAACATAATAAAGGCCACATATGACAAACTAACAGCCAACATCACACTTAAAAGTGAAAGCCAAAAGCTTTTCCTCTAAGCTCAGGAACAAGACAAGGATGTCTACTCTTCCCACTTTTATTCAACATAGTACTGGAGGTCCTAGCATGGCAATTAGACAACACAAAGAAATAAAAGGCATCCAGATTGGTAAGGAAGAAGTTAAACTGTCACTATTTGCAGATGACATGGTATGTATATAAAAAACCCTGAAGAATCTACCCCAAAACTACTAGAATAACTGAATTCAGCAAAGTTGCAGGGTACAAAATTAATACATAGAAACCAATGATGACCTGGCAGAAAGAGAAATTACCAAAAAACTCCATTTAAAATTGCATTAAAAAGAATAAAATACCTAGGAATAAACCTAACCAAGGAGGTGAAAGAACTATACCATGAAAACTACAAAACACTCATGAGAGAAATTAAAGAAGATACCAATAAATGGAAATACAACCCATGCTCATGGATAGGAAGAATTAATATTGTCAAAATGGCCATCCTGCCTAAAACAATCTACAGCTTCAGTGCAATACCTATCAAAATACCAAAAACATTCTTCAACAAACTAGGACAAATAGTTCTAAAATTCATGTGGAACAACACAATACCCGAAAGAGACAAAGCAATACTGAGAAGAAAGAACAAAGCTGGGGGGATTACACTCCCTAACTTCAAGCTCTACTACAAAGCCACAGTAATCAAAACAATTTGGTACTGGCACAAGAACAGACCAATAGATTAATGGAACAGAATAAAGAGTCCAGATATAAACCTACACATATATTGTAAATTAATATATGATAAAGGAGCCATGGATAATAAAATGGGGAAATAGCCTCTTCAACAACTGGTGTTGGAAAAACTGGACAGCTACATGCAAGAGAATGAAACTGGATTATTGTCTAACTCCATACACAAAAGTAAACTCAAAATGGATCAAAGACCCAAATTAAGTCATTAAACTGTAAAACTCTTAGAAGAAAACTTAGCAAAAATCTCTTGAATATAAACACAAGCAACTCTTTCCTGAGCACATGTCCTTGGACAAGGGAAACAAAATAAAAAATTAACAAGCAGGACTACATAAAACTAAAGAGCTTCTGTACAGCAAAGGACACCATCAGTAGAAACAAAAAACCATCCTACAGTATGGGAGAATATATTTATAAATGATTTCTCTGATAAGGGGTTAACATATAAAATATATAAAGAACTCACATGTCTCAACACCCAAAAAACAAATAACCTGATAAGAAATGGGCAGGATCTGAACAGAGATTTCTTCAAAGAAGAAAGATGATTTTCAACAGGCACATGAAAAGATGTTCCACATCACTAATCATCAGTGAAATGGAAATTAAAACCACAATGAGATGTCACTTCACACCAGTCAGGATGGCCAACAACCAAAAGATAAGAAACAACAAATGCTGGTGAGGATGCAGAGAAAGGGGGACCCTCCTTTACTGCTGGTGGCAATGTAAACTGGTTCAACCATTGTGGAGAGCAATATATGGAGGTTCCTCAAAAACCTAAAAATTGAAATACCATTTGACTCAGTAATTCCAGTCCTAGGAATTTACCCCAAGAAAACAAGATCCATGATTTGAAAAGGCATATGCACCCCTATGTTTATAGCAGCACTATTTACAATAGCCAAAATATGGAAGCATCCTAAGTGTCCCTCAGTAGATGACTGAATAAAGAAAACATGGTTCATATACAGAATGGATTATTATTCCACCATTAAACAAAATCCTCTCATTTGCAACAACATGAATGGAGTTGGAGGATATTATGCTCAATAAAGAAAGCCAGGCAGAGACAGACAGATACCAAATGACTTCACTCATTTGTGGAGTATAAAAACAAAGCAAAATTGAAGGAACAAAAGAGCAGCAGACCCACAGACTCTGAGAAGGGATTAGTGGTTACCTGAGGGAAGGAGTTGAGGAGGGTGGGTGGGGAAGGAGAAAGGGATTAGGTGGCATCATGATTCACAATTACAATATAGGTCATTCACAGGGAAGGCAGTACAGCACGGAGAAGAGAAATAATGACTCTATAGCATCTTACTACGCTGAAAGACAGTAACTGCAATAGAGAGGATGAGGACTTAATAATATAGTTGAATGTTGACACCAGTGTTGTTTTAGTGAAACCATCTCAAAATTGTATATCAATGATACTTTAATTAGAAAAACAACACCATTAACATCATCAATATCCATATGTATGATTGTCCATTCTAGGCCTGACAGTATGAATTCCACTACTCATACAATATCCATTAATTGACATAATATTATGCATACTGGTCATACTTCCTGTATTAGCTGTCTATTCTCTCATCCAGCTGAGATTCAAATTTAAAATATACATTTTGTACTTGACACCTGAACACTGTGAGCAGTATAAAAATTTCATACAAAGTGGCATTAGTGTTAAAAATGGATCATTTATACCTTTAACATTGTTACCCAAGAATACCTATGAATGAATCTTTCCACCTTCACCACTAAGTGTTTGACTCATCTCAACCCTAGCACAGACCAACTAAGCTCCATCTGACTGAGCAGCAGAAGAATCAGAACTTGTCTCTGGTTTCAACCATGAATATGCAGAAGGCAATTTGCTCGATTCTTCTTAGTAGAATATGCTAAATTATAATATTTTTACAGTTATATTTTTAGGAGCACTCCACATGCCTACATACTAGTATTTCATACAATTTTATAATCAAAACCATTTTCATCTTTTATGAATCTAAGCATCTTATCCATGATTCCCATATAATCAACACTTATATCTCTTTTTTTATTTTGATATCATTAATATACAGTTACATGAACAACATTGTGGTTATTTGATTCCCCCCATTATCAAGTCCCCACCACATATCCCAATATCCATCAGCCTAATAAGATGCTATAGAAAAACTACTTGTCTTCTCTGTGCTATACTGCCTTCCCAGTGCCCTGCCTACATTATGTGTGCTAATCATAATGCCCCTTATTACCCTTCTCCCTCCTTTCCCACCCATCCTCCCCAGTCCCTTTCCCTTTGGCAACTGTTAGTCCATTCTTGGGTTCTGTGAGTCTGCTGCTGTTTTGTTCCTTCAGTTTTTTTCTTTGTTCTTATACTCCACATATGAGTGAAATCATTTGATGCTTGTCTTTCTCTGCCTGGCTTATTTCATGGAGAATAATATCCTCTAGCTCTGTCCATGTTGTTGCAAATGGTAGGATTTGTTTTCTTCTTATGGCTGAATAATATTCCATTGTGTATATGTACCACCTCTTCTTTATCCATTCATCTACTGATGGACACTTAGGTTGTTTCCATTTCTTGGTGATTGTAAATAGTTCTGCGATAAACATAGGGGTGCATATGTCTTTTTTAAACTGGGATCCTGCATTCTTAGGGTAAATTCCTAGGAGTGAATTCCGGGTCAAATTGTATTTCTATTTTTAGTTTTTTGAGGAACCTCCAACAATGGTTGAACTAGTTTACATTCCCACCAGCAGTAGGAGGGTTCCCTGTTCTCTGCATCCTCACCAGCATTTGTTGTTCATTGTCTTTTCTAATGTTGGCTATCCTAACTTGTGTGAGCTGAAATCTCATGGTGGATTTAATTTACATTTCCCTGATAATTAGCGATGTGGAGCATCTTTTCATGTGCCTGTTGGCCATCTGAATTTCTTCTATGGAGAATTGTCTGTTCATATCCTCCACCCATTTTTTAATAGGGTTATTTGCTTTTTGGGTGTTAAGACGTGTGAGTTCTTCATATATTTTGGATGTTATCCCTTCTCTGATATGCCAGTTAAAATATATTCTCCCATAATGTAGGATGCCTTTTTGTTCTGCTGATGGTTTCCTTTGCTCTACAGAAGCTTTTTAGCATGATGTAGTCCCATTTGTTCATTTTTTATTTTGTTCCCCTGCCCGATGAGATGCATTCAGGAAAAAGTTGCTCATGTTTATATTCAAGATATTTTTGCCTATGTTTTCTTCTAAGAATTTTACAGTTTCATGACTTACATTCAGGTCTTTAATCCATTTTGAGTTTACTACTGTGTATGGAGTTAGACAATAATGCACTTTCGTTTTCTTGCATGTACTGTCCAGTTCTGCCAACATCAGCTGTTAAAGAGGCTTTCATTTCCCCACTGTATATCCATGGCTCCTTTATCATATATTAATTGCCCATATATGCTTGAGTTTATATCTGGGCTCTCTAGCCTGCTACATTCATCTATGGATATGTTCTTGTCCCAGTACCAAGTTGTCTTGATTACTGTGGCTTTTAGTAGAGCTTGAAGTTGGGGAGCATAATCCCCCCCATTTTATTTTCCTTCTCAGGATTGCTTTGGCTATTCGGGGTTTTTTGTGGTTCCATATGAATTTTAGAACTATTTGCTCTAGTTCATTGAAGAATGCTCTTGGTATTTTGAGGGATTGCATTGAATCTGTAGATTTCTTTAGGCAGGATGGCCATCATGACAATATTAATTCTTTCTATCCATGAGCACAAGACATGTTTCCATTTATTGGTATCTTCTTTAATTTCTTTCATACGTCTTTCACTTCCTTGGTTAGGTTCATTCCTAGGTATTCTTTTTGACGCAATTGTGAATGGAACTGTTTTCCTGGTTTCTCTTTCTGCTAGTTCATCGTTAGTGTATAGGAATGCAACAGATTTTGGTGTATTCATTTTGAATCTCGCAAATTTGCTGAATTCAGATATTAGATCTAGGAGTTTTGGAGTGGATTCTTTAGGGTTTTTTATGTACAATATCATGTCATCTGCAAACAGGGAGAGTTTAACTTCTTCCTTGCCAATCAATGCCTTTTATTTCTTTGTGTTGTCTGATTGCTGTAGCTGAGTCTTCCAGAACTATATTGAATAAAAGTGAGGTGAGTGGGCATCCTTTTCTTGTTCCCGATCTTAAAGGAAAAACTTTCAGCTTCTTGCTGTTAAGTATAATGTTGGCTGTGGGATTGTCATATATGGCCTTTATTATGTTGAGGTACTTGCCTCTACACCCATTTTTTTTCAGAGTTTTTGCCACAAAGGGATGTTGAATTTTGTCGAATGCTTATTCAGCGTCTATGGAGATGATCATGTGGTTTTTGTCCTCCTTTTTGTTGATGTGGTGGATGATGTTGATGGATTTTCGAATGCTGTACCATCCTTGCATCCCTGGAATAAATCCTACTTGATCATGATGGATGATCTTTTTGATGTATTTTTTAATTCAGTTTGTTAATATTTTGTTGAGTATTTTTGCATCCATGTTTATCATGGATATTGGTCTTTAATTTTCTTTTTTGTGGTGTCTTTGCCTGGTTTTGTTATTACAGTGATGCTGGCCTCATAGAATGAGTTTGGGAATATTCCTTCCTCTTCTTCTTTTTGGAAAACTTTAAGGAGTATGGATATTAGGTCTTCACTAAATGTTCGATAAAATTCAGTGGTGAAGCCATCTGGAATAGACATTTTGTTCTTAGGTAGTTTTTTGATTAACAGTACAATTTCCTTGTTATTAATTGGTCTATTCAGATTTTCTGTTTCTTTCTGGGTCATTATTGGAAGATTGTATTTTTCTAGAAATTTGTCCATTTCTTCTAGGTTATCCAGTTTGTTAGCATATATTTTTTCATAGTATTCTCTCATAATTCTTTGTATTTCTGTGGTGTCTGTGGTGATATTTCCTTTCTCATTTCTGAATCTGTTTATGTGTGTACACTCTTTTTTTCTTGATAAGTCTGGCTAGGGGTTTATCTATTTTCTTTATTTTCTCAAAGAACCAGCTCTTACTTTCATTGATTCTTTCTATAGTTTTATACTTCTCTTTTTTAAATTTCTACTCTAATCTTTATTATGTCCCTCCTTCTACTGTCTTTGGGCCTCATTTGTTCTTTTTTTTTCTAATTCGTTAATTGTGAGCTTAGACTGTTCATTTGGGATTGGTTTTCTTTCCTGATATAGGCCTGTATTGCAATATACTTCTCTCTTAGCACGGTCTTTGCTACATCCCACAGATTTTGCAGTGTTGAATTATTGCTTTCATTTGTCTCCCTATCTTGCTTGATCTCTGTTTTTATTTGGTCATTGATCCATTGATTATTTAGGAGCATGTTATTAAGCCTCCATGTGTTTGTGGGCTTTTTCATTTTCTTTGTGTTATTTATTTCTAATTTCATACCTTTGTGATCTGAGAAGCTGGTTGGTACAATTCCAATCTTTTTGAATATACTGAGGCTCTTTTTGTGGCCTAGTATGTGGTCTATTCTGGATAATGTTCCATGAGTAGTTGAGAAGATTGTGTATCCTGCTTCTTTTGGGTAGAGTGTTCTATAGGTATCTGTTAGGTCCATCCATTCTGATGTGTTGTTTAGAGCCTCTGTGTCCTTACTTATTTTCTTTCTGGTTGATCTGTCCTTTGGAGTGAGTTTTGTGTTGAAGTCTCCTAAAATGAAGCATTTCATTCTATTTCCCCCTTTAATTCTGTTAGTGCTTGTTTCATGTATGTAGGTGATCCTGTGTTGGAGGCACAGGTATTTATAATAGTTATATCCTCTTGCTGTACTGATCCCTTTATCATTATGTAATGTCCTTCTTTGTCCCTTGTGACTTTCTTGGTTTGAAGTCTAATTTGTCTGATACTAGCACTACAACTCCTTCTTTTCTCTCCCTATTATTGCATGAAATATATATTTCCATCCTTTTACTTTCAGTCTGCGTTATGTCTTTGGGTTTGAAGTGAGGCATCATATAGATAGGTCTTGTTTTTTTATCCATTCTGTGACTCCATGTCTTTTGGTTAATTCAGACCATTTACATTTAGGGTGATTATCGATAGGTATGTATTTATTGCCATTGCAGGCTTTAGATTCTTAGT
Organism: Phataginus tricuspis; assembly: GCA_029783875.1. Classification (NCBI taxonomy): domain Eukaryota; kingdom Metazoa; phylum Chordata; class Mammalia; order Pholidota; family Manidae; genus Phataginus; species Phataginus tricuspis. The sequence continues at coordinate 68,533,673 of JAQQAC010006904.1, read as the reverse complement.
TACCAAAAGTCCACTAATAATTCCCTATCTAAAAGTGTAATTTAAATCACTTAGTATGCTATTACAAACACAACCTAAAGGTTCTTTTTTTTTTACATCCTTTTTCTTCCTCCTTCATTCTTTATATATTAGGTATCATATTCTGTACTCTTTGTCCAACCCTTGATTGACTTTGGGAGTAGTTGATTTGATTTTGCATCTGCTTACTAATTAATTGTTCTACTTTGATGTGGTTTTATTTCCCCTACTGAAACCTGTTTAGCCTAAGGAATACTTCCATCTATAGAAGTCCCTCCAAAATGTACTGTAGAGGTGGTTTGTGGGAGGTAAATTCTCTCAACTTTTGCTTATCTGAAAATTGTTTAATCCCTCCTTCAAATTTAAATGATAATGTTTCCAGATAGAGTATTCTGGTTTGAGGCTCTTCTTTTTCATTGCATTAAATATATCATGCCACTCCCTTCTGGCTTCTAAGGTTTTTGTTAAGAAGTCTGATGATAGCCTGATGGGTTTTCCTTTGTAAGTGATCTTTTTTTCTCTCTCTAGCTGCTTTTAAAAGTCTGTCCTTATACTTGATCTTTGCCATTTTAATGATTATATGTCTTGGTGTTGTCTTCCTTGGGTCCCATTTTTTAGAAGATCTGTGTACCTCAATGGCCTGAGAGACTATCTCCTACCCCATATTGGGGAGGTTTTCAGCAATTACCTCCTCAATGACCTTTCCCTCTCTCTTCTTCTTCTGGTACCCCTATAATATGAATATTGTTCCGTTTGGATTGGTCACATGGTTCTCTCAATAATCTTTCATTTTTAGAGATCCTTTTTCTCTCTGTGCCTCAGCTTCTTTGTATTCCCCTTCTCTAATTTCTATTCCATTTACCATCTCTTCTACTACATCTAATCTGTTTTTAAATCCCACCATTGTATGTTTCATTTCAGATATGGAATTTCTTAATGATTGATTCTCCATCCTCAATTCATCCCTGAGTTCTTGAATATCTTTCTGTACCTTCATGAGCATGTTTACGATTTTTATTTTAAACTCTCTTTCAGGAAGATTGGTGCAATTTCATTTGGCCCTTTTTCTGGGGTTTGAGATTGTGGTCTGAACCAGGTTCCTTTGTCCTTTCATATTTGTATGTGGTGCCCTGTAGTACCCGCGAGCTCTAGTTTCTGGAGTTCCTCAGCCCCTGGAGTGAGGTCGGTGGTTGCAGGTGAGTGGTGCTCATGCCTGGGGGGAGGAAAGAGCTATTTCCTGCTTCCTGGCTGTAGTGCCTATTCTCCACTTTCAGAGCCAGTGGGTCAGGCACACAACCGTAGGCCTCTGTGCTTTGCATCTGTAGCTTTTGTAGGAGGGGGCTCCCTCTAGCTGGCCTGATGCCAGTGTAGTTAATACTCATATACAAGCCTGTGCTGGCAGATCAGGAGGAAGTCGCAGCATGCTGCGGATCACAGTGGTGGGCCTAGGAGCGGAGTAGCCAGGCACGGGGATGGCGCACCTGAAGATCCTGAAAGTTCCCAACCTGCTGGGCTGAGCGAGCCCAGAAATCCTTATCCACCTATCCCTCTCCCGTGCAGCAAGTTCCATACAAATCCGCCCCTTCAGCAGCCCTCTCACTGCTAGGAAACCTCTCAGACCACCCACTTTTCCTTTGTCCCAGAGCATCCAGATGTGGATCCCTGTCCTCCACAAATAGCTGGAATCTCAGTCTCTTCAAGAATGCCACCCATCTCAGCTTTCCAGCCCCACCATACTCCAGAGCACCATGCAATGTATCTTTGTGCTCCCAAAGCAGATCTCCAGAGCTGGGTGTTTAGCAGTCTTAAGCTTCCTCCCCTCCCTGCTCTGTTTCTCTTCCTCCCACTGGTGAGCTGCTGTGGGGTAAGGGCTTGGGTTCTGCCAGATTAAGGCTTTGTTATGTTATCCTGTTTAGTGAGGCCTGTTCTGTTCTCCAGGTGTATGCAGTCTGGTGCAGCCTTCTTTCCTGTTGTCTTTTAGGCTTAGTTGTTTTAGCTATATTTTTGTATTATATGTGGTTTTGTGAATTCTCTGTCTCACCTCTCATGCTGCCATCTTGAATCAATCCTTGCTTCTAGTTTATTCTCAACTCCTATATCTCTTATGAAAAATGTTTCTACTGCTAATTCTAGCCCTATGCATGAATGTACCCCTGCCCATTTATGTCAAACATTCCTCCACTAACATACTTGATAAAATAATTACTTGGATAGAATAAATAGACTTTTAAAGCTCTTATTTTTAGAATTTTAGGAATTGAATCGTCTCTTAAGAATTAAAAAAAAAAACTCCATGCTACCATATTACACTATATTCTATAATATAGTCAGCTAATAAGCTATCAGACCCATAACCCAAAAATGCTTGTTGATAAGTGAAGTGCTTATAAACAGATTTGGCAATTGTCTGGTACAATCATGAGATATTTTGTTATTAAATATTTTATTGCATTTGAAATTTTAACTGTCTAGTACTTGGAAACATTTTACTTTCCAATTCAATTTGTGGTATTTATTATGTGCTTGAATTCACATCACCTAAGATTTAGTTTTTGTGGAATCCAGGCCTTTGAAAAATTACCTAAAGCTCTGTGCATTTTTTTTTTTTTAGTAAAATGGAATAGCAGTATCACACTCAGATGATGCTAAAGGTTAAATGGAACAGTAACACTTAGAATGATGTTCAGCACATATGCTTAATATTAGTTATTACAATTAATTCCTTATCTACCAAACTAGAAGGTCCAACAGTTATATAGCACTTATGTGCTAGAAAAATATCTAAATGCTTTACATATACAGATGATCCCATACTTATGATACTTTGACTTATGATTTTTCAACTTTATGATGGTGAGAAAGTGATAAACATTCAGTAGAAACCATACTTTAGATTTTAAATTTCATTTTTTTCCCTGTAGCAATGTGTGGTATGACACTAAACGCTTGGCAGGGGCAGTGAGCCACAGATCCCAGCCAGCCATGCAATCAACAGGCTAGGCTACCAATTAAACTACAAACATTATGGACCCACACGACCATTCTGTTTTTCATTTTCAGTACAGTAGCCCATAAATTAAGTGTGATAGTCAACCCTTTATTATAAAATAGCTTTGTGTTAGATGATTTTGCCCAGCTGTAAGCTAACATAAGTGTTCTGAGCATGTTTAAGTGGGGCTCAGCTAAGTTTGTGATACCATGTAGGTTAGGTGTATTAAATGCATTTTAGACTTCAATATTTACAATGGGTTTATTGGGATGTAACCCCACTGTAAGTCGAGGCAGATCTGTGTTAACCCACTTATTCCTTTCATAGTCTATAATTATTTTCCCTACTTTATGGAAGAGGAAATTGGGGAACAGAAGGATTACATCGATTGCCAAGAGCCTGGGTTCCTAACCATCTAGTGATTCTCAATTTGGCTGCACCCTTAGGATTACCTGAAGAGCTTCCAATATCCTAGGCCAATTAGATCAACCTCAATAAATGGGTCTCAGTAGTTTGGTGAACTCTTCAAATCAAGACATTAGGCTCTCCTGCATATCACATGCATTGCAGAGTGAAAAACCAGAAAGACACTTAGAAGAAATTCTGCAGGTTTATCTCACAGCTCTGCCAGGTACTTGTTATAATAGCTAGACCCCAAAATGCAATGTGTCCCAAAGTGAGATGAAGATCCAGCAGCAATTGCTTGCTCAAGTAATGGGAGATAACACACTTACCTTTGTTCTGACTAACAGCCTCACTAGAAAGAGCAATTAGCAATTCTGTTAATCACTGTTCTGTTCAGTCTTGCTCTATAGATGATAACCATGGGTTTAAGAAATAGTAAAGTAAAAAGAAAATGAAGAAAACAGCAGTGAACTCATAGACACTAAGAGGTAACTGGTGGCTACCATGGGGGAGGGGCTGGGATGGGTGGATGATATAGGTGAAGGGCACAAAATCTCAGTCATAATGTAAATGAGGAACAGTAATAGAAAGTACAGCATGGAGAATACAGTCACTAGTTCTGTAGCATGTTTCTCTGTTGACAGTAACTGCAGTAGTTGGGGTGAGGATTTAATAAGGTATATAACTGTCAAATCACTATGTTGTATACTTGAAACCAATATAATAATGTGTCTCAAATGTATTTCAATAAAAAATATACTTTAAAAAAGAAATAGTGGGGAATCAAGATGGTGGCGTGAGAGATGAGACAGAGAACTCACAAAACCACAGACAGTGCAAAAATATAGTTAATACAACTAACCCTAAAACATCAACAGGAAAGAAGGCAGCACCAGACTGCCTACAGACCTCATGAACAGAGCAGACCTCATGGAACAGGGTAACATATTAAAACCTTCACCTGGTGGGACACAGGCTCTTCCCCCACCCCAGCTCACCAGCAGGAGGAAGAGAAACGAAACTTGGAGTGGGTGGAAGCCTAGGACAGCTGAACACCTAGCCCTGGAGATCTGCTTTGCAAGCAGAAACCTACATTGTGTGGCGCTCTAGAGGATGGGGAGCTGGGACAGGCAGAGCGCTTGAGAGACAGGTTCAGGCCATTTGTGAAGAATGGGATCCACACCCAGCTGCTCTGGGACAAGGGAAAGCCAGGCGGTCTGAGAGGCTTCCTAGCAACAAGATGGCTGCTGAAGGGGTGGGGTTTGCACGGAGTTGATGTGCGGGAGAAGGGATAGGGTGACAAGGTTGTCTGGGTGCGCTCTGCCCAGCAGATTGGGAACTTTGAGGATCTTCAGACGCTCCATCCCCCTGGCTTGTTACTCAGCTCTGAGGCCCCATGCTGGGATACACAGCCTGCTGAGCCTTCCTACTGGCCTGATGGCACCCGCTCACAAACTGGCAGTCACTGTGCTGGCGTCAGGCCAGTCAGAAGGAGGCCCCACCTACAACAGCTAGTGATGCCAAGCACAGAGGCTTACACGTGTGTGCTTGGCCCACTGGCTCTGACACTGTAGACAGGAATGGCAGATGGGAATCAGGAAACAGATCTTTCCTCTCCCTAGGCACAAACTCTGCTCCTCTGCAACCCACAACCACACTCTAGGGGCTGACTAGCTCCAGAGACTAGAGCTTCTGGGCACAAGAGGGCACCACACAGAAATATGAAACATCAAAAGAACATAGTTCAGACCAAAATCTCACAAACCCCAGAAAAATGGCCAAATGAAACTGAACTCATCAATCTTCCTGAAAGAGAGTTCAAAATAAAAATCATAAACATGCTTATGGAGGTACAGAAAAATAATCAAGAACTCAGGAATGAATTTAAGATGGAGACTCAATCACTAAGAAATTCCATATCTGAAATGAAACATACAATGGAGGGATTTAAAAGCAGATTAGATGTAGTAGAAGAGATGGTAAATTAAACAGAAATTGTAGAAGAGGAATACAAAGAAGCTGAGGCACAGAGAGAAAAAAGAATCTCTAATAATGAAAGAATATTGAGAGGACAGTGTGACCAATCCAAACGGAGCAATATTCGCATAATAGGGGTACCATAAGAAGAAGAGAGAGAAAAACGGATAGAAAGTGTCATTGAGGAGGTAATTGCTGAAAACTTCCCCAATCTGGGGAAGGAGATAGTCTCTCAAGACATGGAGATGCACAGATCTCCCAACACAAGGGACCCAAGGAAGACAACATCAAGACATATAATAATTAAAATGGCAAAGATCAAGGATAAAGACAGACTTTTAAAAGCAGCTAGAGAGAGAAAAAAGATCACATACAAAGGAAAACCCATCATGCTATCATCAGATTTCTCAGTAGAAACCTTACAGGCCAGAAGGGAGTGGCATGATATGTTTAATGCAATGAAGCAGAGGGGCCTTGAACTAAGAATACTCTACCCAGCAAGGTTATCATTTAATTTCGAAGGAGGGATCAAACAATTTTCAGATAAGCAAAAGCAGAGAGAACTTACCTCCCACAAACCACCTTTACAGTGCATTTTGGAGGGACTCCTATAGATGGAAGTATTCCTAAGGCTAAATAGATGTCACCCAAGGGATAGACAAAGAGTACAGAATATGATTCATAACATACAAAGAATGGAGGAGGAAGTAAAAGGAGGAAAGAAAAGAATCTTTAGGTTGTGTTGGTAATAGCATACAAGTGACTTAAATTAGACTGTCAGATAATAAGGGAATTACCCTTGAACCTTGGGTAACCACGAATCCAAAGCCTGATATGGCAATAAGTACATACCAATCGATAATCACCCTAAATGTAAAAGGTCTGAATGCACCAATCAAAAGATGCAGAGTCACTGAATGGATAAAAAAACAAGACCCATCTATATGCTGCCTACAAGAGATTCACTTCAAACCCAAAAACATGCACAGACTGAAAGTAAAGGGATGGAAAAAGATATTTCATGCAACTAATAGGGAGAAAAAGTCAGGAGTTGCAGTACTTGTATCAGACAAAATAGACTTCAAAACAAAGAAAGTAACAAGAGACAAAGAAGAACATAACATAATGATAAAGGGGTCAGTCCAACAAGAGGATATAACTATTATAAATATCTATGCACCCAACACAGGATCACCTACATATATGAAACAAATACTAACAGAATTAAAGGGGTAAATAGAATGCAATGCATTCATTTTGGGAGACTTAACACAGCACTCACTCCAAGGACAGATCAACTGGAAAGAAAATAATTAGAGACAGAGGCACTGAACAACATATTAGAACATACGGACCTAATGGACATCTATAGAACACTCCATCCAAAAGCCACAGAATACACATTCTTCTCAAGTGCACTCACTCCAAGGACACTTTCAAGGACATCAAACATTTTCAAGAATAGATCATATACTAGGCCACAAAAAGAACCTCAGTAAATTCAAAAATATGGAAATTATACCAACCAGCTTCTCAGATCACAAAGGTATGAAACCAGAAATAAATTTCTCAAAGAAAATGTAAAAGCCCACAAACACATGGAGGCTTAATAACATGCTCCTAAATAATCAATGGATCAATGACCAAATAAAAACAGAGATCAAGCAATATATGGAGACAAATGACAACATTAATTCAACACTGCAACATCTGTGGGACACAGCAAAGGCCCTGCTAAGAGGGAAGTATACTGCAATACAAGGTCTACCTCAGGAGAGAAGTACTATACCAACTGAATAGCCTAAACTCACAATTAATGAAACTAGAAAAGCAAAAACAAATGAGGCCCAAAGTCAGTAGAAGGAGGGATATAATAAAGATTAAAGCAGAAATAAACAAAATTGAGAAGAATAAAACAATAGAAAGAATCAATGAAAGCAGGAGCTGGTTCTTCAAGAAAATAAACAAAATAGATAAATCCCTAGCCAGACTTATCAAGAAAAAAAGAGAGTCTATACACATAAACAGAATCAGGAATGAGAAAGGAAAAATCACTACAGATACCATAGAAATACAAAGAATTATGAGACAATACTATGAAAAATTATATGGTAACAAACTGGATAACCTAGAAGAAATGGACAACTTCTAGAAAAATACAACCTCCCAAGGCTGACCCAGGAAGAAACAGAAAATCTGAAAAGACCAATTACCAGCAAAGAAATTGAATTTGTAATCAAACACTACCTAAGAACAAAACACCTGTACCAGATGGTTTCACTGCTGAATTTTATCAAACATTTAGTGAAGATGGATTAACCATCCTCCTTAAAGTTTTACACAAAGTAGAAGAGGAGGGAACACTCCTAAACTCATTCTACAAGGCCAGCATCACTCTAATACCAAAATCAGGCAAAGACAGCACAAAAAATAAAATTACAGACAAATGTCCCTGATGAACATAGATGCAAAAATACTCAACAAAATATTAGCATATAAAATTCAAAAACTACATCACAAAATCATCCCTCATGATCGACTGGGATTATCCCAGGGATGCAAGGATGGTACAACATTCGAAAACCCATCAATATCATCCACTACATCAACAAAAAGAAGGACAAAAACCACATGATCATCTCCATAGATGCTGAGAAAGCATTCAACAAAATTCAACATCCATTCATGATTAAAACTCTCAAAAAAATGGTTATAGAGGGCAAGTACCTCAACATAATAAAGGCCGCTTATGACAAACCCACAGCCAACATTATACTTAACAGTGAGAAGCTGAAAGCTTTTCCTTTAAGATTGGGAACAAGAGAAGGATGCCCACACACCCAGATTTTATTCAACATAGTTCTGGATGTTCTAGCCACAGCAATGAGACAACACAAAGAAATAAAAGCATCCAGATTGGTAAGCGAGAAGTCAAACTGTCCATGTTTGAGATGACATGGTATTGTACATAGAAGCCCTAAAGAATCCACTCCAAAACTACTAGATCTAATATCTGAATTCAGTAAAGTTGTGGGATATAAAATTAATACACAGAAATCTGTTGCATTCCTATACACTAATGATGAACTAGCAGAAAGAGAAATCAGGAAAAAATTCCATTCACAATTGCATCAAAAAGAATAAAATACCTATGAATAAACCTAACCAAGGAACTGAAAGACTTATACACTGAAAACGACAAGACCCTCATGAGAAAAATTAAAGAAGATACCAATAAATGGAAACACATCCTGTGCTCATGACAAGGAAGAATTAATATTATCAAAATGGCCATCCTGCCTAAAGTGATCTACAGATTCAATGCAATCCCTATCAAAATACCAAGAGCATTCTTCAATGAACTAGAGCAAATAGTTCTAAAATTCATATGGAACCACAAAAGACCCCAAATAGCCAAAGCAATCCTGAGAAGGAAGAAAAAAGGAGGGGGAATTACGCTCCTTGACATCAAGCTCTACTACAAAGCCACAGTAATCAAGACAATTTTGTACTGGCACAATAACGGACCCATAGACCAATGGAACAGTCTAGAGAGCCCAGATAAAAACCCAAGCATATATGGTCAATTAATATATGATAAAGGAGCCATGGATATACAATGGGGAAATGACAGCCTCTTCAACAGCTGGTGCTGGCAACACTGGACAGCTACTGTAAGAGAATGAAACTGGATTATTTTCTAACTCCATACACAAAAGTAAACTCAAAATGGATCAATGACATGAATATAAGTCATGAAATCATAAGACTTAGAAAAAAACACGCAAAAATCTCTTGGACATAAACATGAGCAACTTCTTCATGAGCTTATCTTCTGGGGCAAGGTAAACAAAAGCAAAAATGAACAAGTGGGACTATATCAAAGTAAAAAGCTTCTCTACAGCAAAGGACACCATCAGTAGAACAAAAAGACATTCTACAGTGTGGGAGAATATATTCATAAATGACATATCCGATAAGGGGTTGACATCCAAATTATATAAATAGCTCATGCACCTCAATAAACAAAAAGCAAGTAGACAATTAAAAAATGGGCAGAGGAGCTGAACAAACATTTCTCCAAAGAAGAAATTCAGATGGCCAACAGGCACATGAAAAGATGCTCCACATCGCTAATCATCAGAGAAATGGAAATTAAAACCACAATGAGATATCACCTCACATCAGTTAGGATGGCCAACATCCAAAAGACAAACAACAACAAATGTTGGTGAGGATGTGGAGAAAGGGGAACCCTCCTACACTGCTGGTGGGAATGTAAATTAGTTTAACCATTGTTGAAAGAAGTATGGAGGTTCCTCAAAAACTCAAAATAGAAATACCATTTGACCCAGGAATTCCACTCCTAGGAATTTACCCTAGGAATGCAGCAGCCCAGTTTGAAAAAGACATATGCACCCCTATGTTTATCGCAACACTATTTACAATAGCCAAGAAATGGAAGCACCCTAAGTGTCCATCAGTAGATGAATGGATTAAGAAGATGTGGTACATATACACAATGGAATATTATTCACCCATAGGAAGAAAACAAATCCTACCATTTGCAACAACATGGATGGAGCTAGAGGGTATTTTTCTCAGTGAAATAAGCCAGATAGAGAAAGGCAAGTATCAAATCATTTCACTCATATGTGGAGTATAAGAACAAAGAAAAAAATGAAGGAGCAAAACAGCAGCAGACTCACAGAAACCAGGAATGGACTAACAGTTACCAAAGGGAAAGCAACTAGGGAAGATGAGTGGGAAGGGAGGGATAAGGGGAAAAAAGGGGTATTACAATTAGCACACATAATATAGCTGGGTGGGGATAATGGGAAGGCAGTATAACACAGAGAGGACAAGTAGTGATTCTGTTGCATCTTACTACACTGATGGACATTGACTGTAATGGGGTATGTGGTAGGGACTTAATAGGGGGAATCTAGTAACCATAATGTTGTTCATGTAATTGTACATTAATAATACCAAAAAAGGAAAAGAAAAGAAATAGTACTGTCAACCTGTAATCCTGATTTCTTGTTATGTGAGGCAAAACCATGTGAAATGAGAAGTTATTTTTATTCACAGTTACATGTAACTTAAGGCAGAACATATTTAAATGAATAGCATGGAAAAAGGAAAACAATGATATCTGATTAATACAATAACTAATTTTTCTCCACCTGTATTCCATTCACTTATACAGCAAATTTTTGTGGATTATCTATTGCTTCTAGACACTAAGCTTAGAGACTCACACTGATAAAGGTAACCAATAAGTTGCCAAGCCCCCCTGGATCATATAAGCTACCTTTAACCAAAAAAATGGAATTTTATAAAACTAATAGCTAGTAACCACAGACTTGATTTTTTGGAATCTCCATCAATATAGCAACTGTTCTAATATCAAGTGATACTGTTGAATTAGTTAAACAAGGAAGCCAATGAGACTGTGGTGGCTCTAACGCATTAGCAGCCTACGTAAGGAAACCAAAACATTAGCCTATAAATGCCTCGTGGTTAAATCAACACCAAGGGACAGTCAGTCACAACAGCAAAAGAGGCTTAAATTTCAGCCAATCAAATAATTTTCTTTCTTTTTCTGTGCTTTCTCTATATTAGTATTTCTCCTTGCTGCTGTCTACAGAGCCCTCCTAATCATTTGTTTTTTCTGTCCAATTAGGATCCGTTTTTGCTCAAATAAACTCTGAAGACTTTTAACATGCCTCACTTTATATCTTCACAAAACGTTCCAAGAGTTTTTTCTATATCAAAGACAGAAACAAAATCTAACAAATACCATACCCTAAAAGTATATAACTCTAGAATGAAAAAATAATTACCTCAAAATTACTAAGAGAATATCTGATTGTCTTGCCAATGGGTTTCAGCTCCAGATAAGTTCACTATATTCAGTGAGACTGAAAAAATGACAGTGGAACATTCTTGTTGTGAAAGGTTTTATACCCAACTTTATTCCCATGGTGGCAGGTCAATCACTAGAATTACATCCACTCAGAGTGAGTCTGCAGGCAGCAGCTGGTCTCTGCCTCTTGGCCTCTCTAAGCCTGCAGCTGTCTCAGTCTCTGTCCTGAGCAATGCCACCACTCCAGTCTCATCTCTCCTCTCCTGCAGCCCTCAACCATGCCACCGTGTCACTGGGCAGAGCTCTTTATATATGAGTCATTAACGATGTGTTACCCGCATCTGTGTAGTGAGCAAGCCGACCAGGGCCAAGTGAGAATCCTGGCCATAGGAACCTTCACTTTCTCCCCACTGATAAAATTCAGACCATGGGTTGGTCAGAACAAATTAGCTTCTCAGGTTAAAAAAAAAAGTCACATTTGTAGGATTATATTATTCATCAAAGATCAGACCCAAAGCAGATAATAAATGATGTATATAATTAGTTCTTAGGGCTTGAACATAACCTACCTGTCCAGAGGAAACATCTTAATACATGATCTAAAATACTATCAGTACCTTTATAGTTTTCCAATAATTTACAATTCAAATTTTAACCTTTTCACAAATATTTCTCAACTAGTCCATTTATCCCATTTAAATTAGACGTCTATAAAATGAAGATGAAAATTGTCTATGATACTGCAATCAGGTAACAGGGAAAATGGAGATTCCTTTTCCCTCCTTTCTTACCAAGACATATAATAAGGTTAAAGTGAATTTCTATGATTCCACCAAGTTGTTCTTGCTCATTTATGTACTTTATTGTCTGTGTACTTCTAAATATAAACTAAAACATTAGGTAGGCTGTTAGGGAGGAGAAAGCATTTATGTGCAAATACTACTTTACATTAGAATATCTTTTATGATAATACAGATGTATGGGTAAGAATATGTATTGTTTTGTAATTATTGCCAAAGCTCCTCCTATGGGTTTAGTAAGGGGCAGTGAATAATAAGCCACACTCAAAAATAAGAAATATTTCTTTCAAGTTAGATTTTATATCCAAATGTCTCTTCATACTCCATCTTGCTTCAGACTTCCTCAATACCTAAGAACCCTTATAATTAGGAGGACTCTTCATGCAAACTTAAATTATAGATGAAATAATCCTGTGTTAGATCTAGTTAATTTCAGGAATTCCTGCTGAAAGCCATGGATGGACATAAAAATGAAATAGGGTACAGCTGCAAGTGTTTACTTAGTACCACCTGGTTTTCATTGAAAATATGTTTATTATCCAGTTCTTCACACCTGCTGTACTTCCGTAAAAACCAATGAATCCACCCTAAAAGTTAAAGGACAAAATATGACTTTGTGCCATCCTTTTCTTTGTCCCTTACTTCTTCCTAAAGTTACCTTCCACACAGTCTATTTGACACCACATAATGCCTAACTTCAGGGATTGTTTTTATTCAGTAAGACCCATTACTGGAAATGTTGGTTTATAGTCATCCTAAGAGGGTGTGCCCTTATGAGCTGCTCATAATCAAAGGTCACTGGAAAGATCAGCAGAAAGAAATCTTTTCCGAACTTCCGGTACTGAAAGAGCATTCTGAAAATACAGCTGCCCTTAACCCACCTCTGAGGGTCTTCCCTATTTGGGCAATTGATCCTTAGCAGGGGAGGTATGGATTTAGCCACCATTATCCCCTTCATTCCAGAGGAGCTTCTGGAAGGAGCCAGGATTAGCAGCAGTGTGAAAGGGCCTGAGATTATCTGATACTTTGCCACTGAAGTTCTAACCACCATCACCCCTCTTGTTAAGTCGATATATAAACCCTTTCTTCTATATGTTTGAGTTACTGAGTGCTCCCAAAGGGGTATTAAACTTTTCTCCTATTAATTTATTGTCAGTTAATTCACAGCATCCCAAGCACTGCATATAAATTGGTAGAGAAGATTTTCCAGCCAACATAAAAATTCCACACATATTTTTGATGCTCGTGGATATTTCTAGAGGAAAGAGACCAGGTGATTTTTTCAAGATTTTTCTAAACCCTGTAAGATATGGTGAGTTCCCACAAATATGTGAACTCCATGTTGTGGAAACATGGACCATAGCTTAGATTATGATATTTAGATATAGCAAATCCTAGCAGCATTTGGTATTTTTTTCACTGCCTCAACTGACAATCAGTTTTAACCACAAATCAATTTGCAAAGAACTAGAGGGGAAGAGGAAATTATTGTCAGATCCATTTGCTGCCTTGAGAGAGTGGAAACATGGTCCTTACAAATGCATCATTAGCATATAACAACCAATCGATGATATGTTTAAAACAGCCTAAATTCTAGCATTGGCTAATTTAGATTAAGTCAGACAAAATGATTTTTATCCAACCAATACAATTGTCTTGCCCAGGGGTTTCAGCCTTGAGCAAGTTCACTATGGATTAAGTGTGACCAAAGAAATGACAGTAGAACATTCTTGTGGTAAAAGGGTTATATGCAACTTTATTTCCATGGTGGCAGGTCAACCACTAGAATCCCGTTCACTCAAAGTGAGTCTGCATGCAGCAAGCAGGTCTCTGCCTCTAGGGATCTCTACCCACCTCTGGGCCTCTGTCCTAGGTGCTACCACCACTCCAGCCTCTCTGCTCTTCTCTCCTGAAGACTGACAGCCATGCCACCATGTCGCCCAGAGCACTGGGCAGAGCTCCTTATATAGAGTCAATAGCAACGTTTTGCCCACACATGTATAGTGAGCTAGCCAACCAGGGCCAGGTGAGAATCCTGTCCACAGGAATCTTCATTTTATGCACATTCCACCCCTCCAGGATTCTTTCCTATCAATCTATGTACCCTCAATCCTCTCCAATGGTCCCTGTGTGAGAAAGCTGGAGCATTGTAACCAAATTCCACAATAACAACAGAGGCTATGACAATATACAAATAACAAAAATTACAACATATTATAATAACCCTCAAACCTGAGTTGATTCATTGCATATTCAAACTAGTTCTAACAAATTATAATAACCCTCAAGCCTGAGAAGATGCATGGCCACCAAGTGGTCATCCTGGCTGTATTCAAACCAGTTCTACTCAAAGGAGTTAACAAAAAAGGCCCATGGGTGGCCCTTCTTGATTCAATACCCACCTTCTCCAGCCTCTCCAGCAAAACGTCTTGCAGACACACAGGCCGATCTTGCTCCTTTACCTCTGCCTTCTGCTTCATCCTCAGCAGCTGGAACCACCACTCCAGTCCCAATTGCTGCCACAGATCCAGTCATCCAATTTCTTTCTGTCTGCTCCCGCCTTTTCAAACCAACCCACATCTGGGTCCTCAGGACCTTCACGGGGCCTTATAAATTCTTCCTTCAAGAAGCAGACCATATTTCCTTTTTTACTTGAGCCTGAGAGCAGAAGAAGAGCATGGAGCCTTCCACAAATTGAGAAGGGGCTGCACTTCTCTTGAAAGAACCCGTAGTTGCCGAGTCCTTCTGGCCTTCCACCAGCTTTGAACCAGGTGGGGTCTCAACCGAGGAGGAGCTGATGCCTCCGGCACTGGCAGGGCCTCCATTCCCCACCTGTTTGACAAACCTCCGTTCCTCCATTTCTGGGGCTGATGATTCCACTACATCCTTCTCTTGCACCACGGCTCCTGGCAGCCTGCGTGCTGCTGCTTGTCGGGCCACTGCTCCTTCTTGTGCTGCTTCCACTTGGGCCACAGCACTTCACACTGATGCCGTTTCATTCAGCTTTCTCTTGGGATGGTCCCCAGTCCTCCACCCCTTCACAGTACCACATGTCCACAGGGGACACTTTAATGTCTCCATCCATAGGTGCAGCCTGCTAAAACACTCCTTCCATGAGGGCAGCCTGTTCTTTTTCCTTGGTCTCCAATGAATACTGCCAACTACACCAATTGTGTTGCCAATGGGTTTCAGCCCTGAGCAAGCTCACTATGGATTCAATGTGACCAAAGAAATGACAGTAGAACGTTCTTGGGCTTAAAGGATTATACCCAACTTTATTCCCACGGTGGCAGGTCAATCCCTAGAATCCCATCCACTCAGAGTGAGTCTGTGTGCAGGAAGCCGGTCTCTGCCTCTAGGCCTCTACCCACACAGCCATCCTCTGGGCCTCTGATCTCAGTGCTGCCACCACTCTAGCCTCTGCTTTGCTCTCCTGGAGCCTTACATCCATTCCACTGTTTCACCCAGAACACTGGGCAGGGCTCTTTATACAGAGTCAATAACAATGCATTGCCCACATGTGTGTAGTCAGCTAGCCAGCCAGGGCCAGGTGAGAATTCTGGCCACAGGAACCTTCACTTTATCCATAGCCATGAACAAACATTAAGTAACAACCCTTTACTAGGGCAAAAATAAAGTCCCTGTATCTAACAGCATCATAAATCACTACCAAATAGAAAGGAAATTTCAAGTACTCAAAGCATTAGTTGAAGCGCAGTCCCATCTCTAATGCCTAAATAACAATCAGTCATGTAGCCAGTCTCCAAAGGAGTGGATGTGGAACTCCTAGGACTGAATGCGAAGGAGAGGAAAGGGCATACCAGATCTTGCCACTGACAGTGGGACAGCATGATCCACAGCACCGGGGAGCTTGTCAGACATTCAGACTCTCAGGACACACCCAGACCCAATAAACTAAAATTGCTATTTTAACAAACTTTCCAAGAGCGTCATGTATACATTAAAGTTAGGGAAGAGCTGCTCCAGATAATGGGACTCTAAAAAGGGTAAACATGGGCCTCCAGGGTCAGTAAAAAGAGGAAAGAAAACACACAAAAAAGTAAAGGCTTTCAAATATTTTATTTCCCTTGACCTATTTTTATAAGTAATAGGTGGCTTCTCCTTCCAGCAACCTGATGAGCTGCTCTAGCGGACGGCTGTTCAGGCCTTTTTAACAAAAACGCCATGGGTGCCCTAAACAACAAGTATTTTGTTCTCACAGGTGTGGAGGCTGGGCAGCCAAGAGGAAGATGATAGCAGACTAGGGGTGTGGTAACAGCTCCCTTCTGGCACAAATGCAGAGAGCTGCCTTGTGTCCTTACACAGCAGAGGAGAGAGGGAGTTCTCTGGCATCTCTTACAAGGGCACTACCTCCACTCCAGAAAGCTCAGCCCTCTTGACCTAATCACCTTCTACATGTCCCACCTACAAATACCACCATACTGGGAATTAGGTTTCAATATATGACTTTATGTGCACAGGTAGCACACCTTGACCCTTCAGGTTCAACAAGCCTGAGGTGAATTAACTAAGGTCAGCTCACTGCCACTTACGTACTTCTCTGAAAGAACCTGGGATGTAACCCAGCACATCTGAAAGAGGAACATCAGGCACTTCTTAATCAAATTTAAACTTTGTATAAACAAGTGGATGTGATTACTCCCAGTCCATCAGCAAATCTGCAGCCAGAATGCCAGCTCAGTCTTGTTTTAAGTGCATATATATTGATAAAAATCTGATCTTAACTACATTTATTTGAGAAATATCTCTAGTGTAATATATAACAGCCATAAGAATGCCAAGGACAGGTATATATTTAATGAGGTTTGTAATCTCACTCCATTAAAATTACCTTGGGGAACAGCTCCATTTTTCCCACCAAGGACAGGAAATATCAATATGGTTAGTAGAATTGATTCATATTTTATTTAGATGTGTTCTTGCTCAGTAGTTTGAAAGTTTCAACACAGTCTTTTTTAAGCAGTTCTGACAACTTTCTAAGATATATCCAATTGTGAGTCCTAAAAAGGAGGTACAATGATTCAGAAAAAGCAGGTTAATTAAGTCAATATATTCAAATAACTGTCTTGTTTATCATTTATCATGGGATGGAGGCAAAGATAGAGAAATTGGTTGGGTCAGTTGCAAAATAGAACGTGCTGATTAATTGATTTATGATATTTAATCCAGCTGAACCCCTTTGCCAACTGCTGTCAATCCAGGCAAAAATGGGCAAGTTAAAGTGTGATTGGATTAAAGCAATATAACATTTTGAAGGATTGTTCTCTGGGACAATACAAGTGTGTACCAAAACCGTCATAAGAAGCATATTTCTTTTCAATATCAGCAGAAAGTGATAGGCATTAATAAAAGGAATTTGAACTGAAGCTGTTGTCACAGAATCAGAGATATTAGATCCAGATGATCTCTACCAAGGAGGCCAGAACCATCTGATAAAAACACACATCTCTGACCTCTACTTCCTCTTGTACCTTGCAGGCAGAACCAGTTCTTTTAGAGAAATTCCTTCCCACATGGCCTGTGATCAGGGAAGAAGATTCTCCCCAGACTGGGGCATGAATATCCTGTGTCTGTGCCAATCAAGATAATTTATACCCTCTTGCCAATGATTAAGAAACAAGTATGTAATACTATTCTGAACAGTGAATGTTATTCTGCTGAAAGGATACGGTTTTCTTTACTTTTAAATAGAGATAAATACAGAGAGACTTCTATTCCTATCTCTGGATGAAATTACCCACATGAGACACTTGGAATTGCAACAAGCCCTCCTAGGACCATATAAGAAGCTAACCCAAGAAAACAAACCAACATTCTAAGGTTGGCAGAGAGAAAATAATGAAAAAACCTGGGTCCCTGATCATATAATCAAGCTGATGAATAAATCAAATGTGTAATCACTTAATGTTTTATATGCGATAATAAATCTATTTTGAGTTTTGTGTCTTTAACTTGCAGCTACACTTTCTTAACCCTGAGAAAAAAACATTGGCCAGAGATTCTGTTATTCACATTCCTTCTTTTTTAAAGAGACACATCAGGTGGAAACACACACAGGTCATTTTCTCGATGCGTGACTACTCACAAACTGTGTCTATACCCAAAGGGAAGAATGTCCTACAAACTTAAGGCAATATGTTATTTCATTTGATGGCACAGCAGACCACCAGCATTTCCTTCTATAATGTGAAAGCATCCCAAACCATGCTACTTCAACTTCTATATGTATGAGTTAATCAATTAGAATTAAAATATCAGGATGGCTTCACCTACTACATGATCTGCATTTAGGTTGGCTCTCCCTGTTAACTGGTATCCTATTCATTGTATATGATATTCCTTCAGATTGCCCATAACTATCATAAAGGACTGTAGGTTGCAAGTAAAAGTGTCAATTCAAATTGGCTAGAAAAATGAGAATTTATTGGCTCACAAAATCCAGTTGGTCTAATTACATCAGCTAGAAGCCTGGTTTCTATCTGATTCTCTATTCTACCTTCTGACAGTACACTTTTCATATCAGGTTGTACAAATCTTCCCCTTCAGTTAAAGTGGAATCAACATAGCTTCCCACACTGTTGTTTCACAGTAGAAAATGACTGAAGCAGTTTATAACCTCAAATCCTAACCCCACAGTATCTAAAGGAAGAGAGAAAGCTCATATCTCTCAGAATATTCAACAAACATCTCATAACTCATTGGCTCTGATTTGTATATAACATCTGGCTAGGTTAAAAGGATCGAGTACATCAAATGATATAGATAATCAGTGACAATGCCTGGAACCGCAGTAGATTTAATTTGATCTAAACAAACTGGCTGATGAAGAAAGGCAGATATCCAAAAGGAAAACCATAGTACCCTTGGTGAGATAAATAGGGTGGAATGGATGCTGGGGAGGCAAAAAAAAAAAAAATCCGTTACAACATGGAGAAATTCGTGTGAATAATTTAAAGAGAGCATGCATGCAAATGAGCATGATTTTAGTTTATAATTCTTAAATCCTGATACTTTTTTATATCTGATTACTACCAATCAGGTTAGCGATTAAAAGGTCATAGACTTGACCCATGGGACGTAGACAAATAACACTATAGAAAATCACATGTGGGGAGAAAGATGGCAGTGTGAGAAGCTAGGCAGAAACCTCCTCCCAAAATCATATAGAACACAAGAAAACAACAAATACAACTAATCCTGAAAAAGCGACCTGAAGACTACAGAACAAAGTGCCTACATCTAGGGAAGAAGAGAAGACCTCACAGAAAAGGGTAAAGTGGCAAAGTCATGATTCAGTGGGAACCAAGCCCTTCCCCACCCCAGCCCACAGGTGGGAGGAAAAGGGCCGGACCAGGAAGGGACTAGAAGCCCAGGGCCCCTGAACACCTGGCTCTGGATATCTGCTCTGGGAGGATGAACCCACATCACATGGTGCTCTGGAGACTGGTGGCACTAAAAAGCAAAGACAGGTGGAATACTCAGAAAGACTGAGATTCCAACCATTTGTGGAGAACAGGCACACACAACCGGCTCCCTGGGACAAAAGAAAGGTAGGCAGTTTGAAGGACATCCCAGTAGTGAGAGGGGCACTAAAAGGGCAAAGATTACACAGAGCTCTCTGCACAAGAGAAAGGGCAGGTTGACCAAATCTTCCCAGCATGAAGAGTCCAGGAGGTTGGGAACTCTCAAAAACTTCAGACACTCCATTCTCCTGGCTAGAAATGCATCCCCAAGGCCCCCTACTGCGGTACACAGCCTGCTGATCCTTCCCATGGGCAGGCACCATTTCTGCTCACCTGCCATCCCTGCCATCACACCAGGCCTGCTGGAAAGTGGCTCTGCCCACAGCAGCTACAGGAGCATAGCACAGAGGCTCTGCCCTACATGCATAGCCCACTTGACTTGGCAGTGGAGGTAGGTGTTATAGCCAAGAAGGCAAGAAACCCTCCCAGCAGAGCTCTTAACGCCCAGCAGGTACTGGTACACTTACAGGTGGCCCCTGCCATTATGGCAAGCTGGAGGGAGGTAGCCCCACCCACAGCAACTCCAAAGAGTATGCTCCCTTCTTGCATGAGCAGCTGACTGCCCGCACAACACACCTGAATTCAGATCACTAAGCAAGGCAGAAAGCTACCACATCCACAGCACACCAAGAGCTGGGGCTCCTGCACAGGAAACTGAATGTCTGGGCACTAGATGGCTCCACCTACACTAAGCTATTATTCCACAGGGAACACTAAAAAAATAAAGCAGCAGAGGAATTTGGTCCAAACAAAATTACAAGAAAAAACACCAGAAGAGAGCTTAGTGAAATAGAAATCACCAATCTTCATGATAAAAATTTCAAAACAAAACTCATAAACATGTTCATGAGCTACAGAAAAATATTCAAGATCTGAGGGAGGACTTAAAAAGAAATTTTGAAATATACAGCATCTGAAATGAAACATATAAAGGAGAGCTTTAAAAGTAGACTAAATGATGTAGAGGAGATGGTAAATGAAACCAATCCAAATGGAACAATATTAGAGGATCTAGAAGAAGAGACAAAGGGATAGAAAGTCTCTTTGAGGAAATAATTGCTGAAAACTTCCCCAATCTGGGGAAGGACATAGACACTCAGGTCATGAAAGCACAAAGATCATGCAGTAGAAGGAAACCTAGGAACACAACACCAAGACGTATAATAATTAAAATGGCAAAGATCAATGACAATGAAAGAGGATGGAAAGCAATCAGAGAAAGAAAAAGGATCACTTATAAAGGAAACCCTATTAGGCTATGAAGAGACTTCTCAGCAGAAACCTTATAGCCAGAAGGGAGTGGCATGGTATACTTAACATAATGAAACAGAAGGGCTTCCAACCAAGAATACTCTATCCAGCAAGATTATGAATTACATTTAAAGCAGGGATAAAACAATTTCCAGATAAACAAAAGTTGAGGTAAATAAACCAATCCTACAGGATCTCTTAAGGTACTGCTCTAGATGAAAATGCTCCTAATACCTGTCACCAGAGAAATGAACCCACAATAAAGGTAGTATACCAATTAATTACTAAACAAATGCAAAATTAAATGAACTAGTCCCAAAGTTAGTCAAAGGATACACATGGAGTGCAATATATGAAAACTAATATATAAAGAGTGGAGGAGGAAGAAAAAAAGAGGAAGAGAAAAAAAGTACCTTTATATGGTGTTTTAAAGAGTAATGAACAATTTAAGATAGACTGTTAGATAGTAAAGAAGATTCCATAAACCTTTGGTAACCACAAAGCTAAAGTCTACAATGGCAATAAGTACATATCTATCAATAATCACCCTAAATGGAAATGGACTGAATGCACCAATCAAAAGACATAGAGTGGCAGAATGGATTTAAAAAATGACCCATATATATGCTGCCTACAAGAGACTTCAAACCCAAAGACATACACAGACTAAAAGTGAATAGATGGAGAAAGATATTTCATGCAAATAATAGGGAGAAAAAAGCAGGAGTTGCAGTACTTACATCAGAAAGAAATAGATTTCAAAACAAATAAAGTAACAAGAGACAAAGAAGGACATTACATAATGATAAAGGGGTCAGTCCAAGTAGAGGATATAACCATTATAAATATCTATGCACCCAATATAGGAGCACCTAGATATGTGAAACAAATGATGACAGAATTAAAGGGAGAAACAGAATGCAACACATTCATTTTAGGAGACTTCAACACACGACACATTCTAAAAGACAGATGAACTGGACAGAAAATAAAGACACAGAGGTACTGAACAATGCATTAGAACAGATGCACATAGCAGACAGCTACAGAACACTCCACTCAAAAGCAGTAGGATACACATTTTTCACAACTGTACATACATGGTATGTTTTCAAGAATAGACCATGTAATAGGCCATAAAAGAGCCTCAATAAATTGAAAGGACTGAAATTGTGCCAACCAGTTTCTCATACCACAATGGTATTAAACTAGAAATGAATTATGCAATGAAAACAAAAAAGCCTACAAACGCATGGAGGCTTAGCAACATCCTCCTAAATAATTAAGGGATCAGTGACCAAATTAAAACAATGATCAAGCAATATTTGGAGACAAATGAAAACAACTCAAAAGCTGTAACCGGTGGGATACAGTGAAGGCAATTCTAAGAGGAAAGTATACAGCAATACAAGCTTACCTCAAGAAAGAAGAACAATACCAAATGAATAGTCTAAACACACAATTAATGAAACTTGAAAAAGAAGAAAAAGTGAGGCCCAAAGTCAGTAGAAGGAGAGACATAATAAAGATCAAAGCAGATATAAATAAAATCGAGACTAAAATAATAGAAAGAATCAGTGAATCCAGGAGCTGGTTCTGTAAGAAAATAAACCCTGAGCCAGACTTATCAAGAAAAAAAGAGAGAGTATACACATTAACAGAATCAGAAATAAAAAGGAGAAATCACAATGGACCTCACAGAAATACAAAGAATTATTAAAGAATATAAAAAATTATGTGCCAACAAATTGGACAACCTAGAAGATATGGACAGTTTTCTAGAAAAATACAATCTTACAAGACTGACCCAGGAAGAAACAGAAAATCTGAAAAAAACAGTAACAGCAATGAAATTGAATTGGTAATAAAAAAACTATTTAAGAACAAAACTCCGGAACCAAATGGCTTTATGGCTGAATTTTATCAAACTCATTTAAAGAAGAGCAAATACCCATCCTACTTAAAGTATTTCAAAAATTAGAAGAGGGAATACTTCCAAACTCAATCTATGAGGCCAGCATAATGCTAATAACAAAACCAGACAAAGATACCACAAAAAAAGAAAATGACAGACCAATATTCCTGATGAACATAGATGTAGAAATCCTCAACAAAATATTAGAAAACTGAATTAAAAAATATGTCAAAAAAATCATCCATCATAATAAAGAAGGTTTTATTACAGGAATGCAAGGATGGAAAAATATTGGAAAATCCATCAACATCATCCACCACATCAACAAAAAGAAGGAGAAAAACCACATGATCATCTCCACAGATGTTGAAAAAGCATCCAACAAAATTCAACATCCATTTATGAAAAAACTCTAAATAAAATGGCTATGTAAGGTATGTACTTCAACATAATAAAGGCCGTATATGACAAACCCAGAGCAACATGACACTTAACATCGAAAAGCTGAAAGCTTTCCCTCTAAGATGGGGAACAAAACAAGGATTCCCACTCTCCCTACTTTTATTCAACATAGCAGTAGAAGTCCTAGCCATGTCAATCAGACAACACAAAGAAATAAAAGGCATCCAGATTGGTAAGGAAGAAGTTAAACTCTCACTGTTTGTAGATAACATGATCTTATACATAGAAAACCCTAAAGAATCCATCAAAAAGCTATTAGAATTAATAACAGAGTTCATCAAAGTTGAAGGATAAAAATTACTACACAGAAATATGTTGCATTTCTATATACTAACAATGAATTAGCAGAGAGAGAAATCAGGAAAATAATTCCATTTACAATTGCATCAAAAAAAAAATCCCTAGAAAAAAACCTAACCAAGGAGGTGAAAGACCTATACCCTGAAAACTACAAGACACACACGAGACAAATTAAGGAAGACACAAATAAATGAAAATTTATCCTGTGCTCATAGATAGGAAGAATTAACATTTGGCCATCCTGCCTAAAGCAATCTATAGATTCAATGCAATCCCTATCAAAATACCAACAGCATTCTTCAATGAACTAGAACAAATAGTTCTAAAATTCATACGGAACCACAAAAGACCCCAAATAGCCAAAGCAATCCTGAGAAGGAAGAACAAAGTTGGGGGAATTAGGATTCTCAAGATGGCAGTGTGAGTAGGGTGGTGGAAATCACCTCCCAAAACCACATATATTTTTAAAACACAGCAAATACAACTATTCCTAAAAGAGTAACCAGAAGTTACAGTACATGGACCAGGCTACATCTGCAAGAACCCAACATCTCACAGAAAGGGTAAGATTAAAAAGCTGTGACCCGGTGGGACACGAGCACTGCGCCCAACCCCAGCTCACTGGTGGAAGGAAAAGAATCAGAGTGGGGAGGGAGGAGAAGCAGAGGACTGCTAAATAACCAGTGATAGGAATATCCCCCGGGAGCACAGACACACATTGCATGGTACACTGGTTATTAGATGGGCAGAAAAGCAAAATTTGAGATTAAGACTGAACAGGTTCCCACATCCGGTTGCCCTGAGACAAAAGAAAAGCAGCTGCTTTAAAAGTCTTAAAGGGACAAGGGTTTAACTGGTGAACAAAATAATCCAGGCACACTCAGCACAGCAGGCTGGGAACTTTAAGGAACTTCAGGCGCCCTAAGCCCCTGGGTAGCAATGCATCTCTGAATCCCCTCACAGCAAGAAGCAGCCTGCTGTTCCTTCTCCCCCATCCCTGCTGGCACTTAAAGCAAACCAGCTGACCCGCCATTGCTGTGGAAAAGCCAGAGAGCAGTCCCGCCTACAGCAACCACACAGCTTAACACAGAGGCTTCTCCCTGCGTGCAGCTAACCCTCCTAGATCCAGAGGCTTCTCACTGCATGCAGTGGACCGGCACAGACATTGGAGACTGGTGCAGAGTTCAGGAGGCACAAAGGGGCTTTGTTCTTGAAGCAGAACACACTCCACTACGCTGCAACCCCCGCCAGTATCCTAGGCCATCCTGAGGTCCGCCCTGCCCATGGCAGCTTAAGTGATTAAGCCAGAGGCTGCTCCCTGCACATGGCTGACTGGCACACACAGTACAGATGGGCGCGGAGACCAGGAGGCACAAAGGGGCTTTGCTCTTGTGGCAGAATAGGCGCTGCTGGAACGCGACCCCTGGCATTACCCTAGGCCATCTCGAAGGCGACCCTGCACACAGTAGCTTAGGGGATTAACCCAGAGGCTACTCCCTGTGTGCAGTAAACTGGCACAGCCAGTGGATACAGGCAAGGTGACTGGCGAGCAGGAAGGGACTTTGTTCTCCCAGCTGACAAACGTACCACTTGCCAGTGACCACTCCCATCGCATGAAAAGGCAGAACTTTGTTCAGTCCAAAATCCCTCAAACACCAGAGAGGGCTTGGTGAGACTGAAATCACCAATCTTCCTGAAAAAATAATTCAAAATAAAAGTCATAAGCATCTGAATGGAGCTACAGAGAAGATGTGGTACATATACACAGTGGAATATTACTCAGCCATAAGAAAAAAACAAATCCTACCATTTGCAACAACATGGATGGAACTGGAGGGTATTATGCTCAGTGAAATAAGCCAGGCCGAAAAAGACAAGTATCAAATGATCTCACTCATATGTGGAGTATAAGAACAAGAAAAAAAAAAGAAACTGAAGGAACAAAACAGCAGAGACTCACAGAACCCAAGAACGGACTAATAGTTACCAAAGGTAAAGGGACTGGGGAAGAAGGGCGGGAAGGGAGGGATAAGAGGGTAAAAGGGGTATTACGATTAGCAGATATAAGGTGGGGGGGCACGGGGAGGACTGTACAACTCAGAGAAGACAAGTACTGATTCTCATCTCACTATACTGATGGACAGTGACTGTAATAGGGTTGGTGGGGGAGACCTGATGAAGGGGGTAGTTTAATCATCACAACATTGCTCATGTAATTGTAGGTTAATGATACTAAAATAAAATAAATTGTAAAAAAATAGCTAAGGGATGAATTCAGGAGGAAGATAACACAAAAGAAACAAACAGTGAAAGGATTTAAGAGCAAACTGGATGAGGTGGAAGAGAATGTTAATGGAATAGAAATCAGAGAACAGGAATACAGAGATGCTGAGGGAGAGAGAATAAAAGGATCTCTAGGAATGAAATAATATTAAGAGAACTGTGTGACCAATCCAAAAGGAACAATATTCACATTAGAGGGGTACCAGAAGAAGAAGAGAGAGAAAAATGGATAGAAAGTGTCTTTGAAGAAATAATTGCTGAAAACTTCCCCAATCTGGGGAAGGAAATAGTCTCTCAGACCATGGAAGTCCACAGATCTCCCAACATAAGGAATCCAAGGAGGACAACACCAAGACATATAATAATTAAAATGGCAAAGATCAAAGACAAGGACAGAGTACTAAAAGCAGACAGAGAGAGAAAAAGATCACCTACAAAGGAAAATCCATCAGGCTAATATCAGTTCTCAGCAGAAATATTACAGGCCAGAAGGGAATGGCATGATATATTCAATGCAATGAAACAGAAGGGCCTTGAACCAAGAATACTGTATCCAGAAAGATTATCATTTAAATTTGAAGGGGGAATTAAACAATTCCCAGATAAGCAAAAGTCGAGGGAATTGACCTTCCATAAACCATCTCTAGAATGTATTTTAAGGGGATTGCTCTAGATGGAGCTATGGCTAAGACTAAAAAGCTGTCACCAGAGAAAATAAAACCACAGCAAAGAAAGTAGACAAACCAAATACTAACTAAATGCAAAACAAAATCAGCTATCCATAAAAACAGTCAGGGGAAACACAAAGAGTACAGAATAAAATACTTAATATACAAAGAGTGGAGGAGGAAGAAAAAGAAGGGGGAGAAATAAAGAATCATCAGACTATGTTTATAATAGTGTAATAAGTGAGTTAAGTTAGATGGTTAGATAGTAAAGAAGCTACCCTTGAACCTTTGGTAACAATGAATCCAAAGCCTTAAATGGCAATAAATACACATCTATTGATAAACACCCTAAATAGAAATGGACTGAATGCACTAATCAAAAGACACAGAATAATAGAATGGATAAAAAAGCAAGACCCATCTATTTGCTGCCTACAAGAGACTCACTTAAAACTCAAAGACATACACAGACTGAAAGTGAAGGGATGGAAAAAGATATTTCATGCAAACAATAGGGTGAAAAAAGCAAAAGTTGCAGTAGTTCTATCAGACAAAATAGACTTCAAAAAAAAGAAAGTAAAAAAAGCAAAGAAGGACATTACATAATGATAAAGGGGTCAGTCCAACAAGAGGATATAACCATTATAAATATCTATGCACCCAACATAAGAGCACCTACATATGTGAAACAAATAGTAACAGAATTAAAGGAGGAAATAGAATGCAATGCATGCATTTTAGGAGACTTCAACACACCACTCACTCCAAGGACATATCAAACAGACAGATACACTGTCTGTAGTAAGGAGACAGAGACACTGAACAATGTATTAGAAACAATGGACCTAACAGACATCTACAGAATATGTCATCCAAAAGCAGCAGGATAAACATTTTTCTAAAGGGCACATGTAACATTTTCCAGAGTAGATCACATACTAGGCTACAAAAAAACCCTCAGTAAATTCAGGCTACAAAAAGACCCTCAGTAAATTCAGGCTACAAAAAGACCCTCAGTAAATTCAGAAGGATTGAAATTGTGCCAATCAACTTCTCAGATCACTAAGGTATAAAACTAGAAATAAATTGTACAAAGAAAACAAAAAGGGTCACAAACACATGGAGGTTTAACAACATGCTCCTAAATAATCAATGGGTAAATGACCAAATAAAAACAGAGATCAAGTAATATATGGAAACAAATGAAAACAGCAGAACAATGCCCCAACTTCTGTGGGATGCAGTGAAGGCAGTCCTAAAAGAAAAGTATATAGCTATCCAGGCCTATTTAAGGAAGTAAGAACATTCCCAAATGAATAGTCTAAATTCACAATTATTGAAAGTGGAAAAAGAAGAACAAATGAGGCCCAAAGACAGCAGAAGGAGGGACGTAATAAACATCAGAGAAGAAACAAATAAAACTGAAAATAAAATAGAAAAAATTAATGGAACCAAGAGCTGGTTTTTTGAGAAAATAGACAAAATAGATAAACCCCTAGCCAGACTTATTAAGAAAAAAAGAGAATCTACACATAAAAAGAATCAGAAATGAGAAGGGAAAAATCAGGACAGACAGCACAGAAATACAAAGAATTATGAGAGAATACTATGAAAATCTATATGCTAACAAACTGGATAACCTAGAAGAAATGGAAAACTTTCTAGAAAAATACAAGGCTTCCAAGGCTGACCCAGGAAGAAACAGAAAATCTAAACAGACCAATTACCAGCAATGAAATTGAATTGGTAATCAAAAAACTACCCAAGAATTCCCGGACCAGATGGATTCACTGCTGAATTTTATCAGACATTTAGAGAAGACCTAATACCCATTCTCCTTAAAGTTTTCCAAAAAATAGAAGAGGAGGGAATACTTCCAAACTCATTCTATGAAGTCAGCATCACTCTAATACCAAAACAAGGCAAAGACACCACAAATAAAGGAAACTACAGACCAACATCCCTGATGAACATAGATACAAATATACCTAATAAAATATTAGTAGACCGAACTAAAAAATACATCAAGATGATCATACACCAGGATCAAGTGGGGTTCACCCCAGGGATGCAATAAGGGTGGTACAACATTTGAAAATCCATCAACATTTTCTACCACATCAACAAAAAGAAGGATAGAAACCACATGATTATCTCCATAGATGCCAAAAAAGTATGCAACAAAATTCAACATCCATTCATGATAAAAACTCTCAACAAAGAGGACAAGTACATCAATGTAATAAAGGCCATATATGACAAACCCATAGTCAGCATCATACTTAACAGTGAGAAGCTGAAAGCTTTTCCTTTAAGATTGGGAACAAGACAAGGATGCCCTCTCCCCCCGCTTTTATTCAACATAGTAGTGGAGATCCTAGCCATGGCAATCAGACAACAGAAAGAAGTAAAAGGCATCCAGATTGGTAAGGAATGAGCCAAACTGTCACTGTTTGCAGATGACATGATATTATACATAAGAAAACCTAAAGAATTCACCCCCAAACTACTAGAACTAATACCTGAATTCAGCAAAGTTGCAGGATACAAAATTAATACACAGAAATCTGTTGTATTCATATACACTAACACTGAACTAGCAGAAAGAGAAATCAGGAAAACAATTCCACTCACAATTGCATCAAAAAGAATAAAATACCTAGGACTGAGCCTAAGGATGTGAAAGACCTATACCATGAAAACTACAAGACATTCTTAAGAGAAATTAAAGCAATCTACAGATTCAATGCAATCCCTATCAAAATACCAACAGCATTCTTCAGTGCACTGGAACAAATAGTTCTAAAATTCATATGGAACCACAAAAGACTCCGAATAGCCAAAGCAATCTTGAAAAGGAAGAATAAGGCAGGGGAGATCTTGCTTCCCAATTTCAAGCTCTACTACAAAGTTACAGTAAGCAAGACAATTTGGTACTGGCACAAGAACAGACGCATAAACCAGTGGAACAGAACAGAGAGTCCAGATGTTAACCAAAGCATATATGGTCAATTAATATATGATAAAGGAGCCATGGATACACAATGGGGAAATGACAGCCTCTTGAACAGCTGGTGCTGGCAAAACTGGACAGCTACATGGTACATGTAAGAGAATGAAACTGTCTGAATCAATATACAAAAGTAAACTCGAAATGGATCAAAGACCTGAATTTAAGCTATGAAACCATAAAACTCTTAGAAGTTTAGGCAAAACTCTCTTGAATATAAACATGAACAACCCTTTCATGAACATATCTCCACAGACAAGGGAAACAAAAGCAAAAATGAACAAGTGGGAGTATATCAAACTAAAAAGCTTCTGTACAGCAAAGGACACCATCAATAGAACAAAAAGGCATCCTACAGTATGGGAGAATATATTCATAAATAAAATATTGGATAAGGAGTTGACATCCAAAGTATACAAAGAGCTCATGCACTTCTACAAACAAAAAGTAAATAATCAATTTAAGAAATGGGGAGATCTGAACAAACACTTCTTCAAAGAAGAAATTCAGATGGCCAACATGCACATGAAAAGATGCTTCACATCACTAGTCATCAGAGAAATGCAAATTAAAACCACAATAAGATATCACCAGTTAGGATGGCCAACATCCAAAAGATAAACAACAACAAATGTTGGCGAGGATGTAAAGAAAGGGGAACCCTCCTACACTGGTGGTAGGAATGTAAATTAGTTCAACCATTGTGGAAGGTAGTATGGAGGTTCCTCAAAAAACTCAAAATAGAAATACCATTTGACACAGGAATTCCACTCCTAGGAATTTACCCTAAGAATGCAGGATCCCAGTTTCAAAAAGACATATGCACCCCTATGTTTATTGCAGCACTATTTACAGTAGCCAAGAATTGGAAGCAACCCAAGTATCCATCAGTAGATGAATGGATAAAGAAGATGTGGCACATATACACAATGGAAGATCATTCAGCCGTAAGAAGAAAACAAATCCTACCATTTGCAACAACGTGGATGGAGCTAGAGGGTATTATCCTCAGTGAAATAAGCCAGGTGGAGAAAGACAAGTATCAAATGATATCACTCATCTGTGGAGTATAAGAACAAAGAAAAAACTGAAGGAACAAAACAGCAGCAGATTCACAGAACCCAAGAATGGACTAACAGTTACCAAAGGGAAAGGAACTGGGGAGGGTGGGTGGGAAGGGAGAGATAAGGGGGAAATGGGCATTACGATTAGCACGCATAATGTAGGGGGGGCAAGGGGAAGGCAGTATAGCACAGAGAAGACAAATAGTGATTCTACAGCATCTTACTATTCTGATGGACAGTGACTGCAATGGGGTATGTGGTGGGGACTTGATAATGGGGGAAATCTAGTAACCACAATGTTGCTCATGTAATTGTATATTAATGATACCAAAAAAAAAAAAGGCTGAGAGGATTATACTCCCTAACTTCAAGCTCTACTACAAAGCCACAGTAATCAAAACAATTTGGTACTGTCTAAGAATAGACCCATATATCAATGGAAGAGAATAAAG
Source organism: Phataginus tricuspis (assembly GCA_029783875.1). Lineage (NCBI taxonomy): Eukaryota > Metazoa > Chordata > Mammalia > Pholidota > Manidae > Phataginus > Phataginus tricuspis. The sequence continues at coordinate 68,502,666 of JAQQAC010006904.1, read as the reverse complement.
AGTCCAGATATAAACCTACACATATATTACTATGTCAATTAATATATGAAAATGAAGCCATGGATATACAACGGGGAAATGACCGCCTCTTCAACAACTGGTGATGGCAAAACTGGACAACTACATGTAAGAGAATGAAACTGGATTATTGTCTAACTCCATATACAAGAGTAAATTCGAAATGAATCTAAGACCTTAATGTAAGTCATGAAACTATAAAACTCTTAGAAGGAAACATAGGCAAAAATATCTTGAATGTAAACATGAGCAACTTTCTCCTGAACACATGTCAGGCAAGGGAAACAAAATAAAAATGAACAAATGGAACTACATAAAACTAAAGATATTCTGTACAGAAAAGCACACCATCAGCAGAACAAAAAGGCATCCTACAGTATAGGAGAATATATTCATAAACAATTTATCAGATCAGAGATTAACACCCAAACTATATAAAGAACTCACATACCTCAACACACAAAAAACAAATAACCTTATTAAAAAATGGGTGGTGGACCTGAATAGACACTCCTCTAAAGAAGAAATTCAGATGGTCAACAGTCAGTCACATGAAAAGATGCTCCACATTGCTAACCATCAGGGAAATGTAAATTAAAACCACAATGAGATATCACCTTACACTAGTTAGGATGGCAAACATCAAAAAGATGATAAACAACAAATGCTGGCGAGGATGCAGAGAAAGGGGAACCCTCCTAAACTGTTGGTTGGAATGTAAATTGGTACAACCACTGTGGGAAGCAGTATGGAGAGGTTTCTCTAAACCCTAAAAACAGAAATACCATTTGACCCAGTTCCTCGAAACCCTAAAAATAGAAATACCATTTGACCCAATAAGAGTCCTAGGAAATTACCCCAAGAAAAGAAGATTCATGATTTGAAAAGACATATGCACCCCTATGTTTACCACTACACTATTTACAATAGCAAAAATATGTAAGCAACCTAAGTATCCATCAATAGATGGCTGAATAAAGAAGATGTGTACATATACACAATGGAATATTATTCAGCCATAGAAAGAAAAGAAATCCTCCCATTTGCAACAACATGGATGGATCTAGAGGGTATCATGCTCTGAGAAATAAGCCATGTGAAGAAAGACAAATACCAAATGATTTCACTCTTTTGTGGAGTATACAAACAAAAGCAAAACTGAAGGAACAAAATAGAATTGGACTTGCAGAGACCAAGAAGCGACTCGCGGTTACCAAAGGGGAGGGGTTGGGGCGGGTGGGTTGGAAGGGTGAGAGGGTAAAGGGGCACTATAATTGACAATCACAATATAGGGAGGTCACGGGGAAGGCAGTACAGCACGGAGAAGACAAGTAATGATTCCATAACATCTTGCTACGCTGATAGACAGTGACTGTGCTGGCGGGGTGAGGACTTGATATTATGGGTGAATGTTGAAGCCACTGTGTTGTTTACATGAAACCATCATAAGACTGTATACCAATGATACTTGAATAAATTTTTAAAAAATAGAAAAATCACATAGACTACCATACAACTCTTGAGTTCTACAGCTTGTATTTGGCAGATTGATTATTCATTGCATATTTTTTGTTTCCTATGTAACATTAAATAGCAATCATCTCCACAATCCCCACAGTATGTGTCACTTGTTTCATTTTGAAAGCATGAAGAAAATAACCCACAAAGGAATTTCAAAGAAAGTTTAAGTGTAATTTTGTCTGTGATTAAATCTTGTGCACAAATCTGCCCCATCCCTCTTTGTTTCTCTCCAATACCTCTATTTGGCTAATTATTAGTTGGCTAGTGGTAGAAAAGGGAGAGGGAATTTTAAACAGAAATATTAGTTTTTAATGCCCACAATTTCCACATAATAAACTTTCTTCTCATATTAAATACTTGCAGTGTATTCAGCTATGCCCCAATAAGCACCACGTTATATAATTTTTAGTTAATTGTACATTGTTTCCTATATAAGACAATGACTATGTTATGTCATTCATCTTATTACAAGCTTTCTGCTCTTTGAACGATGCAGCGTACCAAACAACATAGAAATGCAGGATACGACTTTCATTATTATCACTATACTTTAGTAGTTTTAATGAGGTAGTGCTTAGTAATTCATAATAAAGATTATGTAGTTTTCAATATTGCAGTTTTAAAAGTGCTTTAGTATCTGCTCAATTTACCCAAAGTTATTTCAAATATGCATCACTTTACAACCTTCAAGTAAAATTCTAGATATTCTTACCAATGTTATTATATATCATTAGTTGATGCAGTTATGAGGAAACATTAGGACCCAGTCAATTTATCATATTGCAATGGAACTGTATTTCACTTATTTATCCATTCATTCTTTCATGAATGCAAGCATTCAGGCACCTTCTAAGTTAGGCATTGTATATACAAAATGTTTTAAGACACAAACCTTGCCTCTGAATAGAGTCCACTGTTTGTCTATGTGCTTAGGCAATGTATTAACTTAGGTGAGATTCTCAATTTCTCTGTGTCTCAATTTCTTCATGTGTCTAATGAAGAAAATAACGGTGTGCCTACTGTGACGCTGAAATAGGAGAATATACACATGGGAAGAACAGCTCTGTCAACCTAATATGTGTTCATCTGCTGTATTTTTATTACAGCTAATATGAATATTAAAAGGAAGATCACAAAAATAATTACTAGTTTTATTCATTTGTTCAGTATGTTCTGAGCCCTCATTATGTTCTAGTCTATGCAAGTCCCTGAGAATATAATAAAGAATGAGACAGACACTTCATCTTCCCTCATAGGGCATCCAATCTAACTCAGGTATGAAGAAAATCATAGTAATATTCAAAGAAAAGTGTACAACATGGAGAAAATATAAAATATGTTTAATATCTAATGAGTCTCATACCTTGTATTAGAAGCTTTAGAGAAATCATCTCATCTTATTATATCCCACGAGGTAAAGCTCAGACAGCGGCCCAAGGTCACACATTTCCTAAAGGTGTAGAACCAAGATCCAAAGATAGATCTCTTTTCTAAACTCTATCCTGTAACAACTGCCTGACGCAGAAAGCAACTAAGGGAGGTGGGAAGTCTTCGCCAAGAAAATAAAGAGCTATAAGACACCACTTAGAAAAATAATTGTGCACTATCTTACATTAATAGTCCCCAATGTGTGTTCTGTGGAGCACTATTTGCACAAGATATTGATAAAATCCGTTGACATTGAGAAGATAGCCGTGGTGATAAAAGTTTTTTAATCTCCTTGAATCTCGTCACAAAATCAAAACAACTAGGAAAACAAAACCAAAAATCCATAGGAAAATCTATATAAAAACCAAGGGGTTAAGTAGCCCTATGACTAATCATCTGAGAGAAGGGGGAAACCGCCACCAACTATATTACCTGCATATTAGCAGCACGGTACCAGATCAATAATTTTCAATGGCTGTTTTTGCTGTTGCTGGTATCATTCTATTTAAGTGAGAAATACACGGATGTAATTGTTATGTACATACTGTCAAGGTAATTTCTAAGAGTGCTAAAACGTAATCATCACGTTGCCCCATTTACCTCGTCTTTGATATGTTCAAATGACTACAATCATATTTTTTAAAAAACAAGCCTTTTAACTTGTTTGGAGAACTGCCCAAGTCCAAGACTGCCAGAGTATGTCAAGTAAGAGAGAGCTAACGTCAAACTGCACCTGAAAACCTGTATGGAGAGTAATCAGTAACAAGAAGACAGGATGGGAACCTCAAACTCCAATTTATCCTGGTCAGTGCTGCAGTTCTGCAGGATCTTTCCATACAAGCCCGAATTATCTCTAATCTATGAACTGGAGGAGTTTAATAATTTTAAAGTTATATCTTTTGGTTCTGATTCTTCGGGCAGCCACATGAGAGAGAAGCTGAGGCAAAACTGCCCTCAAATGAAGCTCTTTTGTGACTACCTAAAATAACAATGGCTACCATGAGTATTTATTGTACATCAGACACACTGTATCATTGTCTTTTTACATATTTATGATGGTTAATTTATGTGTCAACTTCGCTGGGCCACAGTGACCCAAATAGTTGGTCAAACGTTATTCTGGATATATCTGTGAAGGTATTTTTTAGTTGAGATGTAACATTTAAACCAGCAGACTTCAGGCAAAGCAGATTACCCTCCATAATGTGAGTGGGTTTTATCCAAATTGTTGAAGACCTTAAAAGAACCAAGACTGACCCTCCCCTGAGCAAGAAAGAGTTCTGCCAGTAAACTGCCTTTGTCTTCCCTGGGTCTCCAGCCTGCCAGCCTACCCTACAGATTTTATTCTTGCCAAGCGTTCACAATCACATGAGTCAATTCCTTAAAATAAATCTCCCTCTCTCCTTGCTCCACATAAATACACACCTGCTGGTTCTTTTTCTCTCCAGAACCCTGACTAACATGACACGCTATCTTACACAGTACCCCAACAACTCTATAAGGTAAATACTGCCGACATTCTGGATTTACCAAGAGACTTACCAAATCAAGGTCATGAAATTTCAATTTAAGTCTGTCTACCTCTGAAGTCTAAGCTTTGGCTGCCATACTATGATGCAGTTTAAGTATGTATGTGAACATATGTGTACATGTGCATGTGTGTTCAAATGTGTTTGAGCTTCTGAATGCGTATGTGTGTGTGTGTATGCTTGGAGGGTGATAGTCACAGAGCATCTTACATGAATACTATTTTCTTCTGCATATTTATAGTGTAAACTCCCATTAGAAACAATCAGATTTTCCCTGTGTCATTTCTTAAGTGGTTGCTCTATGTTTTTTAAGTTAATATAAGCATTATCAGAAGCTCTACTCCTTATAAGAGAGTCCTGTCTTGTTAGATCTGGAGACAAATTCTAGGTCCCTGTAAGGCTAATGAAAAAAAAAAAAAGAGTTTTAGAGGACATGCCCAGGATAAGAGTCAGTTTATTTTGATTTATATCCCACAGAGTAGGGTTTACTACCTAATTCCTTCAGCATGCTGCTGACATGGAGCTACTCTAATATCCACCACACTAATTATGTACTTAAAATTCCTCATGCATACGATGTTTATATTTGATGTTGATATCTCCTATACTTATGTGGCAGATAATGATTCACATACTTGGTATGAAAAGAAGAACATATTTTTTTCCCATGTCCATTTATTCCCACAAAACAAACCTGGTCTTGGTCCAGAAGAATCAGTGAAGCACCTCCCAGAGTGGCCAAGTCGTGATTAACACGGTCAGGTCACAGAGGTACCACTTAGCAGTTCTGGAAGGAGGCCTAACTTCCTGCCAGGCAGTGGTTCCGATGCCCCAGGAGTTTGGCTTTGCATCCTCCGCAGTAGCCCAGCCAGCACGCTAAATCATGCTCGCCGTGAGTTCTGCCAACAGTCATACTGTATGGGCTCCACAATTGCTCCAAAGTCCTTCCAGACAGGCTTCCTGTGGTAACAAACACACTCCTATGCTTTAGAAGCTACTCAAGGAGTGTCAGGGGAGCAAAACAATGTAGAGATCACAAATCAGTACCCTAATTTTACAGATACAGCACCAAATGGCTCCTTACATGGTCTATTTTGGTGTAAATGTTGGGTTTTGTGTTATTTCTACTGTCCTATGCTTCTTCTATTAAAAGGGGTTTGCCAGCAAATTTGTAGTTCTGGCAGTAATAATTTGATCAAGATTGGAGATTTTTGTCTTGTCTATTCCTTTATTAGTTTTCCTGGGACCTTTCCCTAAGAAATCATAATTTTCTTGTATTTAAGGATGCTGTGAGCAGCCTTCTCTGAGGGATCTCAGAGAAGATCAGTGACCTCCTGTTTATCAGTTTTATTAACAGGAGTACAAACACTCTTTTCCCTGATGTAGAAGGCAGAAAAGCTGCAGTCCTCACAGCACAGCTCTGAGTCTGGCACCTCTACCTAGATTGGCAGTTGTTTTCACCTTTCCATGCCCTTGCTACAAACCCTGCTGCTCATATTTTCGAAACAGCAGGGGAAGGCTCTGAACTGTAACTACCAACAACAGCAAAACCCAGAAAGAGCCAGAAGGGTGAAACTCAGAACCTGGAGCTAAACCAGACTGGCCAAGGAGATGTACAGGAATCCCAGAGAGACACAGTTCTTGATGAAGTCAAAATGGACATCTTGCCTGAGTTTCAGTATACTTTAAACCAGTTATACGATGAAAATGGGAACAGTAGCTAGAATTTGCTGTATCTTCTCAACCAGACAGTTCTTGTTGCTTTACATGTTACATCCCCTATGGCAGTGGATATTAGTTATGATTTACAGATGAAGAAACTGAGACTTGACACCCAGGTAGTATGTGACAGAATTAGTCCATGTTCAACACCCTGTACTTAAATGGCAGGCATGTTTCATGGGAGTGTAAGAATGTTAATCCAAGAAAGCAGTGAACTTTTAAGTGGTAAGTAAAACCCACCTTGTTCCTAATGGCAGAAACCTAGGCTCTTCTGATTATTGTTGATAAAATGGGAAACCAGAGGCTTTTAAAATCCAAACCACAAACAAAATATTCAACCAATCCAGTTAACCAATAGGTTAATTCAATTAATTCACTTTTTAAAAAATAAGCTAAATCTATTAATTTCCCTAAAAGGAATGGAAGTTTACTCTGAATGATTAATCAGTTACATCAAAGCAGACAATCTGGCGGCTCAGCATGGACACTAGCACCATCTCAGGAACACAGCAGAGTAGTCTGATACAGACAGCATGGAGTTTCATAGCTTCCATGGTAAAAAGAACTGAGGCCAAGAGGATGCTAAAATATCATAGCAAAAATTGTTAAATCAATAGCACAGTAAATGAACAGCTGAGGTAATGAATAAAAGCAAAAAAAATTAGATAGCAGAAATTGGTTTGGACAAAAGTCTTGTAAGCATTTTTCTGAATAGGCAGGAATCTCACAGTTTGAACTTGAAGGACCTACAGATCAAATTAACAGAAGTGAACTTTGGAAGGTCACCAGTGTATAAGTGAGATCTCTAGTCATAGCACAAACTGAAATGACACCAACCAGGGTTGCTATTAGTTATGTAAATGTGGATGTCTACACTGAGAGCCTGATGGATGTAGGTTCAGAAGAGTAAACAAGAACCAATTCAAACTTGCCAGCTCAGAAACAATAGCGGATCTCAATGCAGGTAGCAAGGAGCATGGAACAGATATGAATGATCTTGTAAGAAATTGAACTCAAGAAATCCTGGTTTTGCATGGAAGGTAACCATTAGGAAATTAAGTTCCAGTAAGCAGTCATCAAAACACGGTGTTATGGTAGTCGGGGTAAGAGCACATGAATATAGCCTATAACCTTTTGGCCTGGAATAAGAAATAACAATCTTATTATCAACCCAAGTCCTCCAGTTTCAAGTGGCTAGCAATCCCTGATACAGGGTTTCTCAACTTCTCAGCAAAACATTAGTAAAAGCATAAGAAAAAATTCACAGCACAAGAAAACCAGGCTTCTCAAGAAAAAAAAATACTATGAAGAAATTTAGGTCCAGGTAGGTTGTGAGCAGAAAAGGACAATTTATAAACACCCTTTATAGCACACCCAACAGCTCTACCTAGACATTTTCTGGTTTAAATATACACCCATATCTAAAAAACACAACATTACCTGTGACAGAATGCAAAACAAAACAAACAAACAGAAAAAGCCACAACCCTGGACTCCTCTGCATATCCATGCCCTTGGCAGTGTGACTTTGAAGTGGTAGAGTCTCCTTTGGGTCTCCTTGAAGCTAGGCAGCCCTTGCGACTTGTTCTGCTGTGAAAGCAATGCCATGACAGTTTCAACTCGAGATGTGAGTCCTTGCACACATCTGCTTTCTTCTGAAGAGTTGCTGTGCTGCCCTGTGAGTAAACCCAAGCAAGCCTGAGGGTAGAAAGGGACCAGGTGGAGAAGAGAGGAGCTGTCCCACAGAAGATTGTGCTAGGGCAGCCAGCCCCCAGCTGACCTGGTACTGACTGCAAAACAGTGAGTGAGCTCAGCCAGCCAGGAAGATCACGACTTGAGTCTCACTCAGATTTCGGACCTGCAGAACAGCAAGCCAAACAAAGGCGTTGTTTTAAGCCCCTAAATTTTGTGGAGGTTTGTTTCACAGCCTATTTGATACATCATCCCAAAGACTCTTTATTAGGATATAGACCTTTAATAAGGATTTATTACTGAAATCAGAATATAATGTTAGCAGGTGTTCGGCAGGGCATTCTAAATAGAATACATTCACTTGTTTGTTTACTGGGGAGAAGTGTGGTTTTATTTTCTCTATATTAAAATCACTATTTTCTTAGTAGGTATTTGTGTTCATATGTCATGGAAACCTTTTATTCTTACAGAGAAATTATGGATAAGATGGCAAGGGAAGACTAAGGAAAAGGGAACTAAAATTTCAATAGCTTATTAAAGTATGTATTGGATGCTGAGTAAAGCAGAACTGACATTTAGAAAATAGATTCTGTGAAAACAAAGGCAAACTGAGACATTCTAGCAGAATTCAAAGGAAAAGAAGGAAATTTTTTTAATCTTAAAACATCAGGAATTTATATAAAAATTCCTAAGCTATGATAACTAAAACTATATAAATAGAGTAGGGAAAGACAAAGTGGCCAAAAGCACACAGTAGAGGGTCAAGACTACCCATTCCAACTCTTCACACATGAATAAATACTTGAACTTTGACAAAGCTGACTTTGCTAACCAGTGGATAAAGATAAAATATTGCATGTTTATTTAAGGCTAAATACATGATAAATTTCTTTATTTTTTTTTAATCCAAAGCATTTATGGAGACTATCAGAGCTAGTGCTTTAAGACTTGTGGTAAGGTGTCTTTTTTTTTATTAAGGTATCACTGATATACACTCTTATGAATACTTCACAAGAAAAACAATGTGGTTATTACATTAACCCTTATTATAAAGTCCCCCAACATACCCCATTGCAGTCACTGTCCATCAGTGTAGTAAGATACCACAGAGTCCCTTTTGTCTTCTCTGGGCTACACTGTCTTCCCCGTGACCCCACACACATCATGTGCACCAATAATGATACCCCACAATCCCCTTCTGCCTCCTGCTACACCCACCCTCCCCCATCCACCCTCTTTGGTAACAACTAGTCCCTTCCTGGAGTCTGTTAATCTGCTGCTATTTTGCTCCTTCACTTTTGCTTCGTTGTTACACTACACAACTGAGGGAAATCATTTGATGTTTGTCTTTCTCTGCCTGACTTATTTCACTGAGCATAATACCCTCTAGCTCCATCCATGTTGTTGAAAGTAGTAGGATTCGTTTCTTTCTTATGGCTGAAGAGTATTCCATTGTGTATATGTACCACCTCTTCTTTATCTATTCATCTACTGATGGACACTTAGGTTGCTTCCACAACTTGGCTATTATAAATAGTGCTGCGATAAAAATATGGGTGCATATGTCTTTTTGAATCTGAGAAGTTGTATTCTTTAGGTAAATTCCTAGGAGTGGAGTTCCTGGGTCAAATGGTATTTCTGTTTTTAGATTTTTGAGGAACTTCATACTGCTTTCCACAATGGTTGAACTAGTTAACATTCCCACCAGCAGTATAGGAGGGTTCCCCTTCCTCCACACCCTCACCAGCATTTGTTGTTCATAGGCTTTTCTATGTTGGCCATCCTAACTGGTGTGAGGTGATATCTCATTGTGGTTTTAATTTGCATTTCCATGATAATAAGCAATGTAGAGCATCTTTTCATGTGCCTGTTGGCCATCTGAATTTCTTCTTTGGAAAAGTGTCTGTTCATATCCTCCACTCATTTTTTAATAGGGTTATTTGCTTTTTGGGTGTTGAGGCATGTGAGTTCTTTATATATATTGTATGTTAACCCCTTACTGGATATGTCATTTACAAATATAACCTCCTACACTGTAGGATGCCTTTTTGTTTGGTTGATGGTGTCCTTTGCTGTACAGAAGCTTTTTTAGCATGATGTAGTCCCATTTGTTCATTTTTTATTTTGTTTCCCTTGTCTGAGGAGATGCATTCAGTAAAAAGTTGCTTGTTTATATTCAACAGATTTTTACCTACGTTTTCTTCTAAGAGTTTTATGGTTTCATGACTTACATTCAGGTCTTTTATCCATTTTGAATTTACTTTTGTGTATGGGGTTAAACAATAATCCAGTTTCATTCTCTTACATGTAGCTGTCCAGTTTTGCCAACACCAGTTGTTGAAGAGGCTGTCATTTCCCCATTGTATATCCATGGCTCCTGTATCATATATTAATTGACCATATATGCTTGGGTTTGTATCTGGGCTGACTAGTCTGTTCCACTGGTCTATGGGTCTGTTCTTGTGCCAGTACCAAATTGTCTTGATTACTGTGGCTTTGTAGTAGATCTGAAAGTCAGGGAGCACAATTCCCTCAGCTTTATACTTCCTTCTCAGGATGGCTTTGGCTATTAAGGGTCTTTTGTGGTTCCATATAAATTTTAGAACTATTTACTCTAGTTCATTGAAGAATGCTGTTGCTATTTTGATAGGGATTACATTGAATCTGCAGATTGCTTTAGGCAGGATGGCCTTTTTGAAAATATTAATTCTTCCCATCTATGAGCACAGTATGTGTTTCCATTTATTGGTATCTTCTTTAATTTCTCTCATGAGTGTCTTGTAGTTTTCAGAGTATAGGTCTTTCACTTCCTTGGTTAGGTTTATGTCTAGGCATTTTATTCTTTTTGATGCAATTGTGAACAGAATTGTTTCCCTGATTTCACTTTCTGCTAGTTCATCGTTAGTGTATAGGAATGCAACAGATTTCTGTGTATTAATTTTGTGTCCTGCAACTTTGCTCAATTCCGATATTAGATCTAATAGCTTTGGAGTGGATTCTTTAGGGTTTTTTCTATACAATATCATGTCATCTGCAAACAGGGACAATTTAACTTCTTCCTTGCCAATCTGGATGCTTTTTATTTCTTTGTGTTATCTGATTGCCATGGCTAGAACCTCCAAAACTATGTCGAATAAAAGTGGGGTGAGTGGGCATCCTTGTATTGTTCCCAATCTTAAAGGAAAAGCTTTCCAGCTTCTCACTGTTAAGTATTATGTTAGCTGTGAGTTTGTCATATATGGTCTTTATTATGTGGGGTTACATGCCCTCTATAGACATTGTGTTGAGAGTTTTAATCATGAATGGATGTTGGATTTTGTTGAATGCTTTTTCAGCATCTATGGAGATGATCATGTGTTTTGTTTTTCTCCTTCTTTTTGTTGATGTGGTGGATGATGTTGATGGATTTTTGAATGTTGTTCAATCCTTGCATCCTTGAAATAAGTCCTACTTGATCATGATGGATGATATTTTTTATATATTTTTCAATTCAGTTTGCTAATATTTTGTTGAGTAATTTTGCATCTATGTTCATCAGGGCTATTGGTCTGTAATTTTCTTTTTGTTTGTGGTGTCTTTGCCTCGTTTTGGTATTAGAGTGACATGCTGGCCTCATAGAATGTTTGGGAGTATCTCCTCCTCTTCTACTTTTTGGAAAACTTTAAGGAGGATGGGTATTAGGTTTTCACTAAATGTTTGATGAAATTCAGCAGTGAAACCATCTGGTCCAGGTTTTGTTCTTAGGTACCTTTTTGATTACCAAATTAATTTCCTTGCTGGTAATTGATCTATTCAGATTTTCTGTTTCTTCCTGGGTCAGCCTTGGAAGGTTGTATTTTTCCAAAAAGCTATGCATTTCTTCTAGGTTATCCAGTTTGTTAGCATATAGATTTTCATAGTATTCTCTAATAATTCTTTGTATTTATGTGGTGTCTCTAGGGATTTTTCCTTTCTCATTTCTGATTCTGTTTATGTGTGTAGATTCTCTTTTATTCTTGATAAGTCTGGCTAGGGGTTTATCTATTATGTTTATTTTCTCAAAGAACCAGCTCCTGGTTTCATTGATTCTTTCTATTGTTTTACTCTTCTTGATTTTATTTATTTCTGCTCTAATCTTTATTATGTCCCTCCTTCTAATGACTTTGGGCTTCATTTGCTCTTCTTTTTCTAGTTTCACTAACTGTGCATTTAGACTGTTCATATGGGATTGTTCTTCTTTCCTGAGGTTGGCAGGTATAGCTGTACACTTCCCTCTTAGCATGGCCTTTGCTGCATCCCACAGATTTTGCTGTGTTAAATTATGGTTGTAATTTATCTCCATATATTTCTTGATCTCTGTTTTTATTTGGTCATTGATCCATTGATTATTTAGGAGCATGTTATTAAGTCTCTATGTGTTTGTGGGCTTTTTCATTTTCTTTGTGTAATTTATTTCTAGTTTCATACCTTGTGGTCTAAGAAGCTGGTTGTTACAATTTCAATCTTTTTTAATTTACTGAGGCTCTTTTTGTGGCCTAGTATATGACCTATCCTTGAAAATGCTCCATATGCACTTGAGAAGAATGTGTATTCTGTTGCTTTTGGATATACTGTTTGTAGATGTCCATTAGGTCCACCTGTTCTAATATGTTGTTCAGTGCCTCTGTCTCCTTACTTATTTTCTGCCTGGTAGATCTGTCCTTTGGAGTGAGTGGTGTGTTGAAGTCTCCTAAAATGAAGGCATTGAATTCTATTTCTCCCTTTAATTCTGCTAGTATTTGTTTCACATATGTAGGTGCTCCTGTGTTGGGTGCATAGATATTCATTGTAGTTACATCCTCTTGTTGGACTGACCCCTTTATCATTATGTAATGTCCTTCTTTGTCTCTTGTGACTTTCTTTGTTTTGAAGTCTATTTTGTCTGATACAAGTACTGCAACTCCTGCTTTTTTCTCCCTATTACTTGCATGAAATATCTTTTTTCATCCCTTAACTTTCAGTCTGTGTATGTCTTTGGGTTTTAAGTGAGTCTCTTGTAGGCAGCATATAGATGGGTCTTTTTTTTTTATCCATTCTGTGTCTCTATGTCTTTTGATTGGTGTATTCAGACCATTTAAATTTAGGTTGATTATCAGTAGGTATGTACTTATTGCCATTGCCAGTTTTAGATTCATGGTTGCCAAAGGTTCAGGGGTATTTCCCTTATTATCTAACAGTCTAATTTGACTCACTTTGTATGCTATTACAAAGATAACCTAAAGGTTCTTTTTTTCCCTCCTTTTTCTCCCTCCTCCATTCTATATATATTAGATATCATATTCTGTATTCTTTCTCTATCCCTTGATTGACTTTGGGGGTAGTTGATTTGATTTTGCATCAGTTTAGTAATTCATTGTTCTACTTTTTTTTACTGTGGTTTTATTTCCCTTGGTGACAGCTGTTTAGCCATAGTAACACTTCCATCTATAGCAGTCCCTCCAGAATGCACTTTAGAAGTGGTTTGTGAGAGGCAAATTCTCTCAGGTTTTTCTTATCTGAAAATTGTTTAATCCCTCCTTCAAATTTAAATGATAATCTTGCTGGGTAGAGTATTCTTGGTTTGAGGCCCTTCTTTTTCATCACATTAAATATATCATGCCACTCCCTTCTGGCCTGTAAGGTTTCTGTTGAGAAGTCTGATGATAGCCTGATAGGTTTTCCTTTGTAGGTGATCTTTTTTTCCTTTCTCTAGCTGCTTTTAAAAGTCTGTCTTTTCCTTGATCTTTGCCATTTTAATTATTATATGTCTTGGTGTTGTCTTCATTGGGTCTCTTGTGTTGGGAGATCTGTGCATCTCCATTGCCTGAGAGACTATCTCCTTCCCCAGATTGGGGAAGTTTTCTGCAATTACCTCTTCAAAGACACTTTTTATACCTCTTTCTCTCTCTCCTTCTTCTGGTACCCTTATAATGTGAATATTTTTCCATTTGGATTGGTCACACATGTCTCTCAATATTCTTTCATTCCTAGAGATCCTTTTTTCTCTCTGTGCCTTAGCTTCTTTGTATTCTTCTTCTCTAAAAATCCCTCCATTGTATTTTTCATTTCATATGGATTTTTTGATGATAGAATCTCCATCCTAAATTCATCCCTGAGTTCTTGAATATTTTTCTGTACCTCCATAAGCATGTTTATGATTTTTATTTTGTACTCTTTCAGGAAGATTGGTAAGTTCAGTTTCATTTGGGCCTTTTTCTGGTGTTTGTGAGATTTGGGTCTAAACCAGGTTCCTTTGAAGTTTCATATTTGTATGTGGTGCCTTCTAGTGCCCAGAAGCTCTAGTCTCTGGAGCTGCTCAGTAGAGTGATATCAGTAGTTGCAGGGGAGGGGCGCTGGTGCCTTGGGGGAGGAAAGTGCTGTTTCCTGCTTCCTGGCTGCAGTGCCTGTCGCTACTGTCAGAAACATTGGGCCAAGCCTCTGTGCTTTGTGTTTGTAGCTGCCATAGGAGGGGCCTCCCTCTGGCTGGCCTGACACCATGGCAGGGACTGCCAGTTTATGCGCCAGTGCCGGCAGGCCGTGAGGAAGGCACAGCAGGCTGCATATCACAGTGGCAAGCCTCAGAGCTGAGTTGCCAGCCAGGTGGATGGAGTGCCTGAAGCTCCTGAAAGTTCCCAAACTGCTGGGCAGAGCACGCCTAGACAAACTTGTCCACTTATCTCCCACGCACCAAGTTTCCTACAAGCCCTGCCCCTTCAGCAGCCCTCTCCTTAGTAGGAAGCATCTCAGACCACCCACCTTTCCTTTGTCCCAGAGCAGTCAGATGTGTATCCCTGTCCTCCACAAACAGCAGGAATCTCAGTCTCTCCTAGTATTCTGCCTGTCTTAGCTTTCCAACCCCACTAATCTCCAGAGCACCATGCAATGTCGGTTTGTGCACCCAAAATAGATCTCCAGGGATGAATGTTCAGCAGTCCTAGGCTTCCCCCCTCTCCCCACTCTGTTTCTCTTCCTCCTGCCAGTGAGCTGTGGTGGAGGAAGGGCTTGGGTCCTGCCACATCAAAGGTTTGGTCCATTACCCTGTTTTGTGAGGTCTTCTCTGTTCTCCAGGTGTATGCAGTCTGGTGCAGCCTTCTTTCCTTTTGCTCTTTTATGATTAGTTGTTTGAACTATATTTTCATATTATATGTGGTTTGGAGAGGAGTTCTCTGTCTCACCTCTCATGCCACTATTGAATCTCTCTTGTCACATGATAAATTTTAACGAAGGAAAATATTACACACAAAATTTAGGGACTCATGGTATTTTAAAGGTAATGTTAAAGTTCTATTTTATGAACCATAACTGCAAAGAATTTTATAAATTTAAAAAATCTCATTTTTTAAAATATTCTAGAATGAAAAATACAATGAAATATCAAGTGTATGTTTATTTTTTTCAGACTTCTACTTTTAAAATTTTAACTCTTAAAAAAGGCCTATAGACCCCATATAGAAAGTTAGAGATACTAATAAATCTGTTAGCTCTTCTTCTGTTCTGATTTTAAACACATCTGTATTGTTTTAATAATTTTGTAATATATCCTAATTCTTAGTCTGGTCTCAGCATTCTGTATTTAATACTACTACTATATTTTCATCATTATGCCCAACCTACAGTCCAGCAGTCATGAATTAGATCAGAGTGGTAGGAATTTATTATGGGACAAAGTCTCAGTTTCATAGAAGGAGATTCAGTTATTAAATAAATACAACTACCATAACTACTAAATTTATTGAGACTTTTTATGGGTTTGGTATGGTAGCTAATGTGAATCGCTCAGCTAAGCAACATCTTTTACCAAATGATACTTAGGCAAAACTTATGCCTTTTTGTGTGGAACATCAGCATCCCTGATATTTTGAACAGAAAAATAAAGTTACCTATTCATTTATTGACTATGTAGGTGGAGTCAAGTGCTTTGGAAAGGGAGAAATCCATTGAAAATGTATGACTTAGTGTCTCTGAAAAACTGCTGATTTATTTTATGACAGTAACTACTGAGGTTTCTCAAATCAGAAAAGAGGTATTTAATGAGCAAGGTACAGGCAAGAGCCCATTAACTTGGTTTATCTATAGGGGGAGCCACACATAGTGAGCTTTCTCAGCCTGGATTCTGATTCACGTGACATTTCAGTGAAAAGAATCACCATTTGTGGACTAAATATCCTATCACTGATAACAATTAGACTAAAACATGTGACTTTCATTTAGAAAAGATAATTCCTCGTAGTAAAGCCTGGATTTAGTCAGACTTAAAGGCAGTCCTGGATCAGGGTAAGACTATTTCCATCACAAAGTAGAAAACGTAATTGCTCCCAAGAAAAGAAAGACAGAGGGTTCTTTCCAAACACTCATTGCACAAGTCATTCCAAACTCCCCAAGAATAGACTAAGCTAGAAAGAAAGTGATTTTCAAATTTCATTCTGTGAAATTGTTGGACTTGACCTTAGCCTGTTTAGGGCATGGTTATTCCTCTCTGGAGGGGAGATCATCAGTCTATTGAGACAGACTTGGTCCCACTCTCCAGAGAATGCTTGTCAGGGTAACAACCACTGCTGCTTTGGGTATCCTTATAGACAATGGAGATTTTGTCCCCTAGGGCTGTGTTTTGCTGAGTTAGCATGGCCAGAATCTGCTAAGTGTCTCTGAGTCCTGTCTTTGCTGAGCCCTAAGTGGCCCTGAATGTTTCCTGAGGCCTGAGTCGCCTCATCCCTTCTCTGAAGCACGAGTTACTTCTCGCCATTGCTGAGGGCTGCCTTTCATCTGCTTGATTCCGACCAGACAAGTGTAGTGCTGCCTCTGCACGAAAACTATTTGCTGTGGACAAAGCCTCTGTAAGTTTCAGTCTTATCAGCTGTCAAAGTCAACATCCCCTTCACAGCCTGCAAAAATGAAAAGCCAATTGTACAACTATAAAGACAAGTCTTACAGACTAATGCAAGCTTCCACAAAGGCCAAAGGCCCAAATAATAAAGTCTAAGGCCTAAATCTAGGGGATTTGGCCCTACCCTAAACCACTACAGTATATACTTTGCTCCCCAAAATTCTTGTCCCCAATTATTTCTTAAAATGTATGCCCTAATACACATCCTAATTAGTGTAAATTAGGTGAACCCCCCCCCCCAAAACTGTGTCCAACATCCCTGCCACTCAGTCCCACCCTTGACTTAGGGACAAGATATGCCTGTGTAAACAAGACATGAAGGCAAAACAACTGGGAACAGAGAATGTCCTCCCGTTGATGGGGCTCCAAACCGAGAAGAGAGAGAAGGGAGTAAACCTATACATTTCTGATTTCTCCTTTCAAGCCTAAGAAAATCACCCCTCCATACCCCAGGAGGGAGATGAAGTGGTGACAGGTTGAAAAGTGTGTTTCACTAATGGGAGCTCCGCCACCCGAAAGGTACCACGGCCATAGTATTGTTCCTTATTAGAAGTGCTCTTACATTCCTCCTCGTAAGATTTCATATTCTAGGAATACTAAACTGATTATAACTATGATTCTACACACTACAGCATTTCACGCCTTTGTGTCTTTGTGCTGTTTCCTCTTCCTTGTGCGTCTCTCTGCCACCCACTGATCCACCATCCCAACACTCACAGGCCCCCACCCTTCCTTCACTCATCCATAGGAAAATCTGTTCATTATTCAAGGCTCAGCTTATATGTGCCCTTTTCTAAGAAGCATCCTTAGCCCTCCCACGGTTGTGTTCTCAAAACGTTCTCATAGTTCCTTGGGCTGTTCTATTTCCGGGCAATGATCACATGTATTGAAAATATTTCTTCTGACATCTGTCCCTCTCTTAAAGGAAGAAATGCTAAGAATAAAAGGATATAGAAGTAAATAAAGTGAAAATATGAAAGTTTATCACTTTCCATCTCTTTAATTACACTCATGAAATATTTGTTAATGAAATCAGTATGCTATGAAAGTAAATGCAAATAAAGTGATAACAATTGCATATTATGGATATACTGTTTATAATATCCTTGATATCAAAGCAATGACATCGGTGCATGTGCCTCCTGACATCATCTGATTCATTCGCTCATTTAGAAACAAAACATTCTTATGAGAGTACTTGAATGAAATAAATTTTATACTCCCCAAAACAAAGATGTCTGGGTCAATGTTTAGAGTAAAGATTTAAAATCATCCTTTAAATTAAAAAGCAACTAGTCTTTTTGAAATGCAATTGTCGGACTAATAATTGGACTAACCTTACTATTTATTTTATTAATAAACTTGTTTTTCCACACAAATAGCTCATACTTGTTAGCCATGTATTCTTTAAGAAAGAGTAAACCTTCCTTAATGATAGACTAGCTCTGTTTGTCAATTTAAAAAGTGTACCCAGTTAGTATCCTGAAATAACTTTAGTCTATTCATGCACAGATGGTGAATCTCCAGCATACACTTACTTTATAAGCATCATGATACCTTATAGTGTTTTTACGATTTACAATACACATTCTTCCATTTAAGCCTCACAGCAATTCAAGTGGTCAGTATTAATATTCTTCCCATTTTGGAGATGAAGGAATTAAAGCAAGTAGCAGATCCAGCATCTAACCTAAGACTTCTTACCCTAGTTCTAATAATATTTCTATTACGCTGCAGCTATACCTAACCCAACTCTAATATATATGTACAAAAATCTCATTTATAGTATACATCATAATACAGAATTTTAAGTAAACAAAATTCATGATTTGTGATTGTTATCCATTCATATAAAACAGTAACATTCACACATTCAATAAGCACATACAAAATCACTGTAGAGAATGAAACAAATTCATACCTGAGGAAGGCTGAAGAAAACCAACAAAGACAATAACACACAGAATTCTAACTTAAAACTTATTTCTTACCTGTTTGATTATTTTCAAAAGCCTGGAAGCTATACTATTATTTATGTACTTATTAAATTTCATTACAAAGTTTACTGGAGTAATTTAGTTTGTTTGATTTGAGTTTATTGACTAATAGATTCATTTAATAGGTTAAACCATATGGAATTGCCAGCATTCAATTATTTTGACCAAGAAAAACAGTAATTTCATAGGATTCAATTCAATGTTTGTGTAAATTGGGATAGAGAAGCAATATTTTCTGTCTCTTCAGTCAGCAAACAGATGACATCAAATTTGATGAGATGCCAAACAGCCTAAAACAGATTGGCATTTTCTGGAAATAGACAGCATTTAGAAATTCATCTCAGATTTAGCATTATTTAATGCACTCTCAATAAAATGTCTGAGCCCTTTTAGCACAGCTTTACCTGTATTTACCATCACAGGAACAGGGGTATCATGACAGAGAGCATACCACAAGTGTGTCAAATCTGTTACAAAAGAAGCAATGTTTGGGGAGTATTTCAGATAATGTCAGCCAATTTGGGAAATCAGTTCTCAATTTTTTTTGTATATTTTATCATCTCTGTAAAGGACTATTAAGTAAACACTTAAGGAAATTCTGATTGCCATCTAGGCGTGCAATCAAACTTCTTAATTTATTCTGATATGTGCCATAGGTTAGAAGCCACTGTAATAAACACTAGTTGAATGAGGTTAATGTTGCAAGTAACTCATTCCCATGGGCACCCCAAGCCTGACTCTCTGTAATAAGAGCTGAAGAGCAACCTGTCTTTTTCTAAGGTTTCTAAGTTATAGAACCTATAGTTTTCCAAGCCAAAAACTGCAGCTAGGGGACAGTAAGCCAGTACCTCAAATACATCAGGATCCTTGTCCCTGCTGAGTTCACAAACTCCAGCATCCCACTTGAGTGAATTACCTATTATGGTGTAACCAACTACCACAGAAAGTGCCTTAAAACAGTACAAATTTATTCTCTTCTAGTTATGGTCAGATGCCTAAAATAAAAATGTTGGCAGGACTGCATTCCTTCTAAAGCTTCAGAAAAGAATCTTTTTCCTTGCCTTTTTAAGATTTGAGAGCTGCTTTCCTTGCACCCCTTGGCTTCTGGCCCCTTCCTCCACCCTGAAGCCAGCAGTGTGGTCCCACACCCTTCTCCTCTTCTGCTGCCAATCAGCCTGTCTCTTATAAGAATACAGTACATTTAGTGCCCATCCAGATGATTCAGCATCGTCTCCCCATCTGAGGATGGTTAACCTAATCACATATGCAAAGTCCCTTTTGTCATATGAGGTAACATTCACAGGTTTCATATCTTTGATATATAGGTATAGACCTATATCATGGATATTCAGTTAGCCTATTGCACTTCTCAGCACAACTTTCCAAGTAACCACTGACACCAGGTGGAGGCTGGCCTGTGCTATGAAACCAAATTGCCTAAGATGAAATCTCGTTGAATTCCAAGTATGCAAATTTAGAACCCAAATTCTCTTCCAGACTCTTCATCTCACACATAGTGAAGCTGAGATCTCCTAGGGGCTGACACAAGGGGTCTTGGGTGGCACAGGTTACTGGTGGCAAAACTGTGACTGAGCCCATGTGTCCTCATGCCTACATCAAAGTTCTGTCCATCACCATCCAATGGCCTAGGAACTGGTACTTGGAAGGCAGTATATGTAGCATTTGCTGAGATAGCTTTGCTCTCTGCCAAGCTCTGAGAGAGGAAACACACTTGCTGCTTGTTCCAGGCCTTACTAAAAGTTACAGTGTCCTGGAATGGATAAGGGTTTATACAGGTTTTTAGAAAAGCCCAGATTCTGTGGTTGCAGTAGTAGTTATTATTCTAAATTTAGTCAGGAAAGGGTCCTAAAGCCACAAAATGTAGATATTTGTGGCATTCTCATAAACTTACATTGGTGTTTTTTTTCCATACCTACCCTTGAAGAATGATTTGCTATAGCAGGAAAAAACAAGGGAGTGAGGGGGAGGCAGAGAGAGGTTTCCTTAGGTGAGCCAGAGGAGGCCTGTCTGGACACCTCTTCCTCTTTCTTGAAAAATATGGTGGCAGCATTTGTGGGACTTGTGGGAATTGTCCACAGAATCTGCCTATCAGAATACGACCCTCATGTGGGACCCTGACAGCCTGATGTTGTGTTTATGCCTCTCGTATTCATCAGGATGCAGGCACGTGAAGCAGGAGATCCTCCCCGAGAACAGCTCAGCCCACAGAACACGGCCTGCTTCTGTCACAAGAGTCTGCAGGCGGGATTCCCAGGGTAGGTTCCACGACATAGCGATGCCATTAAGGACCCAGGAGGTCTGCATGCTTGCACACCACCACACTCAAGGTGCCCGTTCCTCTCCCTAGCCTTAATGCCTCGGGGATCGCGGCCACAGGTCCAGTCACTGAGTCAAACACAAGGGCACCAAGAACAGGCATGTGGTTGAGAAAGGGATCCTGAGGCAAAACAACGTATTTTCTTGTGCCTCTCTCACCTCAGAAAAGAAAACCGTTGCTGGGAGTCACCAACAGACATCTCTTGACATCCTCCTAGCCGTCCGTAAGTGGGTGAGAAGCTTTCTGAAGATCATTCCCTAGTAAAGGTGAACGACATGGCAGTGATTGCCTAGGACGATTATACATCATCCATGCGGCTGAGCATAAGCGCATTGCCCATAAAGAACCCAGACGGTTCTATGACTAGAAAGAAGTATTGCTGAGCGGGCCAAAAGAAATCACCTGCCACCACATCCATGTCCATCCCGTGTAGGCCGCCACCCTGCACCTTCTTCACTGTGGGCCCCCTGCATGGACAGAGGGTTTTTGCTCATTACTCCAAGTAATTTTTCTGTAAACTGGCCTTTTCCCCAGCTTATAAATATTTTAAAGGTTATACATATATGGCAAGGAGAGGCATAAGGCCTGAGTACACAATCTTCAGTGGCAGTAATTTTACAAGGTGTTTTCTTACACATAAAGTATATATGCAGAAGTCTACGGACATGGAGGAAGCTACTGCAAGGTCTAGATGACACACAATATGGTATGGGAAAGCCCTGACTGCTGGCATTAACATGTGCCCTGGTTGGCCTGGGGCACTTCCAGTGTAACCTGTTGCCCCGTGTAAGTATGAATAGTGTCCACGTTCACTTTAAAATTATCTTTATTTGGACAATAAAATTATTTGCTCACTCTACCTAGTGTTTTTCTCATAGCACAGTGAATTTACATATACTCAGAACAGACTTTTGATCACAGGTAATAGAAACTCAGCTCAAAACTAGTTGAGGAATAAAAAGGCTTGTGTTAACTGAAACTTCCAAGGAAAACTGGCTTTGGGAATTCTATCTTAGAGCCCTGTGTCTTTTTCTCTTTCTCAAAGAATCTACTTTCAGGTAGTAAAAACTATCATCTGTGGCAGCCCTTAAGTCACACCCTCCCAGGCTGGCAATGCCAGTGAAAGACACCCTCGCTTTAAAGATTCTAGCAGAAGATTCCCCGGAAGGAACCAGGTTGGTCTGACGTGAACCGTGCACCCAGTTCTAAGCCCATCATCAGGTTCAGGAGGATGAAGTGTTTGCAGAGTTCAAGCCTGGCCTCTCTGTCCACCCTCATGTCTTAGGCAGGTTTTATGAGCTAAAGGAACTGGTGCTGTTGAAACATATGAAATAGTTCCTCAGAGGAAAATCAGTTCTGTTTTCAGAGAACTGGAGAAAGGAAAGCTAAAGAAAGCAGATGTTCACCACCCAAGGGGACAATTCTTTGACTAAATCTCTCAGAAGATGCATGAGATGTTCTGCCTTTACTGTTGCAACATAGCATTTGTCTTCTAGCTCAGCAATAGGCCCTCTGTTTTAGAAAATTCATTATATTCATAACAACAGAACAGAGAAGGGAGAAAACAAGCCTTTAAACTGTTTAAACAACCCTTTATTACAATAAAGCATACCTTGGTTTGCACTGTCCCACATGACTATAATTTATAATTGTAAGAACCAAAAACACATGGAAAGGAAGATGAACCAAAATTTAAACACATGGAATCAGTGCAAATTATTTCCATGGTGGCCCTGCCTGCAGAGGGAGGGATAAATCCCATACCCAAAACTAATTCAAACATCAAATATCAGCAGTAGGATATAAAGAAGTTTATTACTAACATAATGGGATATTACTTTTTTCTTTTTTTTTTTTTTTGAGTGGAGGAGTGCCAGCACCCTAGTTTGTTGGGAGCAGCTTGAGAGAAGGGAGAGGTGAGTCGGGTTTGTGCTCACTGTGGCCAGAGGGCAGGACCGCGGGAGCTCCAGCTGCGGCCAGGGCTTTGGGTGATTGGTTCCCCGTTCATACTGACTGGCTCAGGGGTGGAGCCCAAGGGAAAGGGGGTGGGTGGTGCCTTATACCTGTTGTTAGAATCCCCACTCCACCACTTACTAGCTGCATAGCTCTGTTCAGTGACATCAAGTCCCTGGGTTCATTTATACTTTAAATGAGGACCATCATACTTACCTCATAGGTCCCAGTCATGATTGAATAAGTAACAGTAGATTCACAGTAAAAATATAAACTATTACATCCCTTTCCTCCTACGTTTCTTTAATCCTCTTCATGCTCCATGTGTTAAGAGTCTAGGAGGTCATTCTTGGTCTTCTTTAACAGAGTAAAATATTTCATTCATTCATAAAGAAATACAATAAATGAATATTCTATGTATCATCAAATGTAGGTGCGATTATAAGAAGAGAACCCCAAGGAAAAAGTGAGCATTAACCCAAAAGAATGAATAGCTAGGAGGGGAGCTTAAACCATTAGCAAAAGGCTGCAAGGACAAGTTGGTGGCAGGAGCTTCAAGTCAACCCCCAC
Source organism: Phataginus tricuspis (assembly GCA_029783875.1). NCBI lineage: Eukaryota > Metazoa > Chordata > Mammalia > Pholidota > Manidae > Phataginus > Phataginus tricuspis. The sequence goes on along the minus strand of JAQQAC010006904.1, from coordinate 68,479,017 downwards.
AGACATCAGCCTACTCCACAGGTGTCACGTGCACCATGTCGCATCCAGAATGGTGGCAAGGCAGATATCTGTCTTTTTGCGAAGAAGCTTACAGATGGACATAGGAGGTACCCTCCAAGCATGTGATCAAGGTGGCTGTGGATGAAATTACAACATTTCCAGAATCTCTCATCTGGTGTTAGTGCATCTCCATATCAGTAGGTGTTTCCAAGAGGTGGAGAGAAGTAGTCCATCTCCATACCAACAGGTAATTACAAGGGGGAGTGAGAGCATCTCTGGACTAGAGAGGTTGGTGGGGCCCCTTTTTTTTCGGCAGCCGGTTGTGAGAGACACGGGTGAGCAGAAGTGGACCACTGCTTGTAAGCAATAAAAGGATTTCTCTCACTTTATTTCTCCCTTTGACTGATTTCGGTTTCAAAGGTATTTTTCCCTAGGATTTTTACCCAGAGCTGCAGTGGCCTTTTCCTCTGCTTGACAAAACTTTCTGCCTCTAAGTCCCTAGCCTCCCTTTCCTTGGGACATTTACTTACAAAAACTTTTAAACTGCTTCTCTACTCCTTCCAAATGTATGTAAATCTTCTCCAAGCCTCTTGCCAGTTTTACAACCCTGGAAATGCCTTTCTTAAGGATGTGGGAACCATCTCTTTGAAATATAATAATCAGTGAAGATAGCGCTCCTATCTCCCAGTCTCCGTATGAGGGTGGGCCTCTTGTTCCAAGTTGTAAAGCTACCACCTACCATGACAATAAGAGAGAAGTCTAGTTTTCCTATGGGTAAGGCCAATTAGCAAACACAGATGGCTTATGATCCCCTCCATCTCAGGTCTTAAAAACTTTCCAGCATTTGTTTCAGCAGAGTTGAGTTTATATGTGTCCTGGCCTCTCTTTCCTGTTACAATAGTCTTGAGTAAAGTCTTCTTTTCCCATTTAACTCTGTTTTGCTTTTTGCTTTAACAGGCACTTTCCTCGTAGGTCATATCTTGCCATTGTTTTGCTTGGAGGAAAATAATTTCATGCAGGAGCTGGCAGGTTTTCCCTTCTTCTCTCTCTCTCTCAGTGTCTGTGGGTTCATGTGTATTTTTGTGCATTTACCCAGGAAAGGGGAAACTCCATTTCCATTTGGCAAAAAATACACTCTGAATGATCCTTGAGTCTACATTGTTCAAGCTTTCTTCAGTGACTTCCTGCATGAGACTCTCACATGGTAGATAACAAGTTTTCCCTCTTATGGGTCAGAAGTTGCAGTGTTATTTACTTCAGTGTGAAGAGTAGAGCGTTGTGCTCTAAGTGTAGCTAACTTCTCTGGAAGAATGGATGACAGCACTCTCTAGACAAAAGAAAGGACCAGAGCTTTCCTTAGTGGCTCATTGAATTCAAATGCTTATTCTATTTAGGGAAAATAGGCCCCAGGAAGAGAGCACCCCATTCCTTGTTTCCCTTGATTTGTGACTGTCATGGCAGTGTGGAGATGCCAACAGGTAAACCTAGCTAGAAGGAACCAGAACCTGGAAAATGCATGGCAGAGGGCAGGAAAAAATATAGAGAGATAATAATGAGGATAACAGGTGGCTCACTCTACAAAGACAATCAAAATATCTTAAAAGGCAGTTTGTTCCCAACAAAGTTACCTCTATTTACACTATGGTTTTGTGTGCATTTTACACAACAGTTACACTTCTAGTCTCTGAAAATCTTTGCTGCAATGTACATTTAGAGGGCATTTTTCATCTACTCATCAACTGAATCCTATTTTTGGAGTTTCAAAATATAGCATGACTATAGGAGATTAATAAGCAATATTAAAATTAGTTGTGGCCCTAAGCTATTCTGCCTTTGAAGATCCAGGTTAGGTAATCTGGGTAGAGCAGAGGGAAATAATAGGAAAGAGGAGAGTTAGCCTCCTGCCTCTAGCCCAGAGAGCACAGTTATACCAGAAAGAAAAAGTGGAGGTGGGTGTCTCAGTAATACCAAAGAATAGAGCTCCAGGCTAGAATCTGCTCCAGAAAGATAAAGCAATAAGCAGAGAGGCATCTCCTAAAACAAGGAGAAAATCTGAGTTCAGAACACGTCTTCTCAATAATAAAGGACTTGTAAATTATAATACTAAGTTGAATATTAAAATCATCTTCATTTAAAATAGCTGGGAGAACAGTGATAGAAAACATTTACTTATTCAAGTTTTTAAAAGACATTTTACCTTAACGTTTCTTTCAATTTTTTATTTGATTTATTTTAATATACGTTAGAGCAGTTCATTGATTACCATCATCTAAATGAATGTTTATCATTTTAAGTGACTTTAAAATCAGTATTATATGATTACACTAGGTCATCACTTTTATAGGCTAAAAGATGTTGAGAATTAAAACCATCGATTCCCCCACACAGCCTAGGCACTGAGGAACAAAACGACCTCCCCTCACAGAGCTGTCTACATTAACATGACATTACTATTCCATTGTCTTTATTAGCAAAATTTCACTATTCTACAAGTCTCTTGTCCAGGCAAATAACCTGATTGCTCATTACAGAGATTCCTGAAATATCCAGCAACTCTTCTGTAGAATACATCAACAGACAGTTAGGCCTGAGACCCTTCAGAATCTCACCTTGAAATCCTTACCTTGAAGTTTCTACCAATTCTAAACTATTATATCATGGTTATTACCCAATTCTAATTAAGCTCTCTCCCTCTCCCCAGTGCTGAAAGATATACTTTCACTTCCAATTATTAATAAATTCCAACTGTTCATTTTCCCCTCTGAGAAACTCCCAAAGCTGCTTTGGAACTTGTGTCTTCTCTTACCAAAAAAAGCAGTAAACTCAGTTTTGCCTTAACAACACATTGTGATAATTGAGAAGATGATGTTTGACAACCCCGTGCTTAGGTAACTAGACTCCCCACACTGTCAGTGAAGCCTGAACCCCAGAGCAGAGACACACTGCAGCTCCAAGGTCAGGTTCTGTATCGCCACCACACTGCCCGGCCACAGGAGACATAAGCAGGGTTCTGGTCTAGCCACTGGTTTTGTCTTGCCAAAGTATTTTTCTTTGTCCCTTCTTATAATAGAACACTTTTGCTCATGGGAAACACATGCCAAATAGTCTGGCTGAGACCCTCCTCTGTTCCATTACTGCATGTGTGGTACATGATGCCAACCCACCCGGATGATCAGAGCCCTGTATCCTGAAGCCACGACAATCATCACATGGTCCAAGACGATATGACCGGTGGCTCTCCCGTGACTGTATCTACTTTGGAAAAGAAATATTGTCTTCTCTGGAATCCCAGATTACATGTCTGATGGAAGTTCAGAGTTTCCAGTGACCATCCTTCCTGCCATTTGGTGAGAACTTGAGAAAGAAAATCAGCACAAAGATAAGAAGACCCAAGAAAAAAACAGACATGATCTCTGATGACTTGTAACCTCCTGAATCTAGCCACCGCTGCAACATCACCCTTGAATATTTCTGTGAAAGGACTTCACCTTTTAAAATCCCTATTAAATGGTCAACAGATTATTTCAGTTTATCTTCTGACATTTATAATCTGGAAGATCCCTCTGGGATGGAAAGAAGAACTAAACTAAGGGACTTGTCCCTCCAAGACAAATGTGTAGCCCCAGGCCATGGCTGTTGCACATGCCGCCCCTGGGTTGTAAAGCTAAAAAGCTATTCTCTGAGCACACCCCAGTGTCTCTGCCAACTTTGGCCTGGCTTTAAGTACATCTGAAGGTTCTTGGGCTTTAGTACCAACTGAGGATCTAATGAATATGCCCCTGTTATTATGAAAAGGGGAACCTCTTCTCACATCTTGCCACTGAGAGCTTTATCCATAGTTTATGGATATGTATGCTGGATGGCTGGCTCCTTTGATAACCTGTTTTTTTCTGATATTCATACAGAAATCTTGGTACTTGTGCTCCTTACCTTGTCTAAGAACACTATATACACTACGCTGAGGAAATATATTTTGCTTTTCTTCCTTCTACTTTACTCTAATAACTGTACCTGATTTAACTAAGGTGTCCACAAGCTTTGGCAGAGAACAAAAAGGAATAACTAGAAAACCATCAGGCAAACAGTCGTTTAACTCTGGGACAAGAACTAAACTTTGGTTATATTTAGAGAGAGACCTGAACAACGGAAAATACTTGTTCTGGGTCCCAAATAAACTTCACCCCAAATTTGATTATGCATATTACTTTAAGCAGTCTCCCTAATGACAACTTATTGGATTTGCATATGCAAATTGCCTGACATCTACTAGTCATTGTCAAATAACTGTTGGCCTTTACTTTTCCTCAAATCTCCATAAAGTACAGTATAACAGCATAAACTGGATTATGCTGTAGTAACAAATATTCCTGAATCTCAATCTCTTACAACAACAAAGTTTTATTCCCCATCAAAACCATATGTCCTTTTTGGGGTGCCTTAACTAGAGAGCAGCCTCTTGCTGAAACATGACTGGTAACTGTGGCAGAACTTGATAATACACACTGGCAATAAAGCTGCCACTCACATTTTGTTAATTAAGCCAGACATGAGTGGGGTAGGACAGCATATTCCTTCCCCAGGAAAAGGTAGCACATGTTTTGTAATAACAATCTTGTCTACTCCACAAATATTACCAAATGGGAAGCTGAATTTTTAAAAATCAGAGATATTGTTGGGAGTCCATGTGTATATATTGCTAATCTGAAATGCATTTAAAAGACTCAACAAAGGACATGCTTTAAGGGAAGACACAGATTATAGATCTGATAAAAATTCATCAGTGATCTGTGACAAGCATTATCATACCTATCCTGGGTGGTAGGAGATATTTTCCCTAAGATCAATTGAAGAGTAGCAGAATATGTCACCCTAAAATAACGGTACTAGCTTGAGGATTATTTTGAGGTGAAAGCAACTGAGAAAAGAGATAAAAGTTCCATGCCCTCCCCTAAAAATTTGTTTAAAAGTAGAAGATAAATTTTCAAAGGTGTCCCTCCTCCCCTCTTTACCAGGAAGAATAAAAGTTAATCACTAGAGACAACTATACACCCTATCAGCTTGGAGAGGGTACTAGAGAAATTTACATTAAAAACTTTACTAAACCTTTATCTACCATTAGTTTGTCACCCCTGGAAATCTAAAGTTGCTTTCCTGTATTCTGTCATTTCTCCACAAATGTATCATCCTCTGTTGAAGATGCTCTATACACTGGAATTCTAAGCCACTGCTCTGAGTTGCTCATTTTTTCCCTGGATATCTCCCAAACACAAAAGAGTTATGTATGTTAATAAACTTCTGTTGTTTTCTCTCGTTTATCTGTCTTTTATTGCAGAGTGCTCAGCCAAGGCTCGGAAAGGTAGAGGGTAAATTATTTTTCCTCCCAACACACTCAATGGAAGAGAGAAAAATAGGCACAAAACTTTGAGTTCAATGGGGTCCTACTGTCTAGCAGGGAGTATCTGGCCTGACAGGAAAGTCATTCTGAAGGGTTCAGGAAACTCTCCCACTGCCCACTGTTCGGTAAAGCACAGCAGCAACTGCTTATTGGTTGAAATGATACCATCGATGAGGCATAGAGAAAACTGCCGAATTACCAAACCCCGGCTGACAACCCATTTAGCACTCCTTCCAGGACTTTTCTAATGGTGAGAAGTTGATGATTACAGACGGTAAAAAGGTTATCCTTTTCAGTGCATTATCAACATATGACAGAAAAGGTGATCATCTTATTCCTTAGCATTCTATTATACACTGAACATCTGAGGGAAAGGAGAAAAGAGAAAAATCCCTGCTCTATTTTTGGTAATTTTTTTGCAATAAGAACAAAACAATTGCATTCACCTACTTTTAACATTAAAAAAAAATGTTGTACTACTTCCTTAGATCCTTTTGTTTTGGTGGGTGAGAGAACTTACAGAAATGGGTTTCCTTCAGAAAGCAAATTGGTTGAGTAGTAAAGAGTAATCGGAGTTTCACTTATAAAACTCAAAGGCGGGGGAAAAATTAGAAAAGAATTTGATGCCTCATTTTTGATACTCTTGATGGTTGGACTGAAAACACTAAACCAAACCCCTGGAGGGAACATTAAGATGCCAAAAATCATTGATTCTGGAAACAGGAAACAGTGACAGCGCTGATAAGGAGTATCATTGGGTTGCTTGGTATATTTTGTAGCCAATCTGTTCACACGCACATTTCTACGCAGCCTCACTCCATAAAACCCACATCAGAATTCTGCTTGGCATCTGGTCTATTCCTCTTCACAAACATGCCAGCTCTATCTTCGGGAAATTTAAATAAAATGTTTCAGTGGGGGAGAAATTAAAGAACTTGAAATAATACCCTAATGCATTGCTAGAGGAAGAGGGGTGGGTCAGGGATCACCGAGACACGTGAGAGGCCGTTAGTGTCACGCCGCCCAGAAGGGCACTCCCGTTGTCTCTTTCGAACTGACTGTAAATACGAGAATTTATTTGGAAAGGGTCAAATAAACGGGGACTGGATTTTAATTTAAATACAAATTGTAATGGTAATTATTCTTACATGGCTCATCATGCCAACGAACATCATAAACACAGGTAGCATGATGAATTACAAGCACCCTATCACAGGGAAGCTGGCTAGATTAGCTTCATGGGCTTATTTAGAATGTGCTGCTCTAATAAAGTGGAAAGGAGTAAGTAAATAAAAATTCTCCCCAGAAGCCATCATAAATAATTTATGCAAAATATTTTTAAATTGGTACAAATTTCAGTTTAAATTGGGTGCAATTTTTTTCCCCACGATACCTCCTATTGACAACAAAAGCCTTTATTTGGGGACCACATCAGGCATCCTGGACTCTGAAAGTAAGTAATGCAGGGCTATTTCTACTAATAATACAGTAATATTTCTATTAATGAAGGGCATGCATTCCTTTTGGTTTCAAAATGTTATCATCAGTGGAGTGGGAAATCTTATTTTATGCCTTCATTGTTAAAATGGAAATAATGTTCTACTGAGGCAGCTTCCTGTTCCCAGTGACACGGTCTTAGTCCAGGAAAAGAGCCAGGCCCTGGGCGAGTCAAGCAAAGCTTGAGGCCAAATGATGCGCCAGATGGCAGAACAGGTTAAGCAAAAACAAACCAGCTAGATTTTAGGAAAATAATTGATGGCAAAACTGGATGCAGTTTCTAATTGGTTCAGATGAGCTAGATTCAGGATGGGAAACAAGAATAACCTAGTTAACCCAAAACTTATTATACACACATTAGCATACTAAAAATCAGACCCTCGGAGCCATGACAGTTTCAGTGCAGACCGTGAAAGGACAAAGTAGGGTGTCACCATATTTCCCAGAAATTTCCTCCCTAATCTAAGAAATCCCCACCTATCCCAACAAATATTCCACCCCCTGCTTAAAGTCCAGCTACTAGACCACCTGACCCGACCCTCACCGCGCTGCTCTCCTCTCAGGCATACCTGCATGCCCTTCCTTGAGTGTGGACTTTCACTTTATTAAACTATTCTTGGTTTACATCTGCTGTACCTGCTCATGAATTTGTGTCTTGAACAGAGTCAAGAACCCTCTCCTGGGTCACCTAGTGCTCTAGGAGACCTCCCACGATTGGATTTCCTGACAACACAGCACATCCCTCTTTGTCCCGGTCCCCCAGTCCAACTCTGATTCTATTGGCTGGATTGAAACCCTACTTATGCTTCTCTAAGATTTAGAAGAACTCAGTGTACATGCTGACTCTTCTAATCCAGTCACACATCATCAAGCAGATCACTTAAAACTATCAGGGTCTCACTTTTTTTGCACAGGGAGAGGCATGGTATCTTTCAACCCTGATGATCTGCAATTAATACTGTAAATAAAATTCAGGTATCTCTGCAGACATAATTAAGATAATTTAATGTAGGTAGAATTACAATCTACTGAAGCTTCCCACTGTTGATACAGACAACTCTGTTAGGAGGAAAAACCTTTTCCTATTTCACCTGGGGTCCAGTAGTTGGGGTCTGGAAATTAACAATGGACAGACTAACAGGAGGTTAGACAAGGTTTATGTACACATGCACAGGGGAGTTGCTTTGTCATGAGTGACTTGTAGAATAGCCCTAAGTAAACATTTATAGGTATATATCAACTTAAGGAAAGAGGATTTCTTGGGCTTCAAAGGGAAAGTGGGGAAGATCCTATCGGGCTTTTTGGATACTAATGGGAATGGGCAATCTGTTTCCAAGGCAGTTGAATTTGCAGGAAACTCATTTGGAGGGGGCTGATGGCAGCTGTAGATGGTGGAGGCTCTCCTGCAGTCAGGTTTCTTTCTGCCTCTAATGTAGTTCCAATGTTCCCACTTAAAATAATCTTTATATGAACTCTGAGGGTCTGAGTCTATCTGCACAGCTCTCTTTCTGCAGACTCCTAGAACTCAATTTTGTCTTTTTTCCAATAAAGACACTGACCATAAACATGGTCTACTGCTGGAAGGAAAGACAAAAAAAGCCTTTGTTTAGGACTTCTGTTTGCATTTAAACAAAAGGCCAACTAGGCTGAGTACTGATTTGAAGATAATTACACAGCATGTGGCTACATTAAGTTTGGAGAACTTAAGTCACTTTTAGAAAAAGAAATAGGTATAATTTTCTCATTAGAAGTTTTCCAGCCATTATGTAATTATTTGTCTAGTAAAAATTTAAAATATATCTACAAGCGGATTTTACCCTTTTTGTAATATTTAAGTTGAGCCAAGTTCATTTTTCTTAGTGATATTTTAGGTTTCATCCCTTTGTTTGCAAGGCTGGTGATTTTGCCAATTTAGGTTTATTCCTAGACAACTGTAAAACTTAAAGAACATCAAAACACTTTTTTCCATTTCATCTTTCATTCTTCTAAGTCACAGATGAAGTTTTCATGACCTTTAATAAATAGCTCATTTGTTTTTATACTGATCAAAGTCATTACTATCTTTTTAATCAAATAGTTGACAGGTGAAGCCATTCTGCAATGCTTAAAGAATCGGAAAAACTGACAGGTACTATCTAGGTGTCACTTCAGGACATAATACAAAAAAATAGATGAAAATGATGAGATTCTTAACTTCCAGGAATTTAGACCTTAAATTGACACTGGCACTTAAAATTTTCCTGAAATCATGTTAAAGGGCTGACTTAGGCCTGAAGGGCAGCAGAATATGCCTATCTAAAATATGCCTCATCTACATAAGGACTACTTTGAACTGATTATTCTTAAGAAATAGCAGACCCAGGAGAAGCTCTGAAGGCAGTAAATGTCACTCTTACAAGGGTTATTTACATTTAGAAACTATATCTCCCTTCGTAAGGGTTTCTCCCTTTCAGAACTAGGAAGAAAAGGATGACTCTAAGTCACGAGAAACTCTCACCGAGGGATAAGGCAAGACTTAAATCTGAATGACAATCTTTTACCCTCGCTTACAGTACTCCTCCTGGCAACTCCCCCAAACTAGCCCCCTTCTGAAGACGTCATTTAAAGTGGTGACTTGTGCTGATCTCTGGGAGTTTTACTAAGTTTCCCAGAGTATCTCCATGTATATATGAGGTATACATGTTATTAAACTTGCGTTTGTTTAATCTATCTTTTGTTACAGCCACAAACCTAGAGGGGCAGAGGTGAGGTAGGGCAGGGAAATGTGACAAGGTCATGTCAGTGTCAAATCTATTTAGCCTGAGAAAAAGGCCCAGCTTATTCTTTAACTTAATCTATAGGCTGTTAGTCCTCTTCTTCCCTCCCCTTAATCAATTAGGTAACTTTGTAACCAGGACAGGAGACAGACTTCCGAAGTGTAAATGAACCAATGTGGTTAAAGAATGCCAAAATTCTGGACCAACACAGTCACCTAAATAACCCTATTCTTAAGACAAAACTTCAAAGGAATTATGAATCACCTCTATACATCATGCCTTATGCTGACCCCTACCCAAAAGGCCCTATAAAACCCCAAACCCTAAACCCTTAAGCATTCCTCCTTTTTGAGGTTGCCCATACTCCCTTTTCTTTGAGTGTGTACTTTTTAAATAAAGCCTCTCACTGCTCAACTTACTGTGTTTTGTCTCTGCACTCTTCCACCGGTAACTATCTTTGGCACTTTGCTATTTCATTCTATTTTCCAGACTTAAGCACAAGTCTTCACTCTGTCTCTGCTCTACTCCAGATAAGTATGGAGAAGCTACCGAGAGCTCTGATTTGGGCTTGCAAGTTCCCATCATCTGGATACCACAGACAGGACTATGGCTGTACAATCATGCCGTTTAGTAGCCTTCCTGAAAATCTCCTTTCTTTGCCTTTGGGAAGTTCTCAGAACATAATCTCACTCCATCTAGTGGTCTGTGGTTTCCTGTAACTCTGGGGGAAAAATCCCGGGGGAAAATACCTTTGAAACCAAAATCACTCAAAGGCAGAAATAAAGTTTAAGAAACTTTTTTATTTATTTCTTACAAGCAGTCATCCCGTCTCTCTCTGGACCCAGCTGCAGCAAAAAAGAGAGCTCCCCCCAACCTCTCTGGTCCAGATAAGCCTTCGCTTGCTCATGTAATTACCTATTGATACAGAGATGGACTACTTCTCTCCACTCCTTGGAAACACCAATTGATATGGAGATGCGCTAAAGCCAGGTGAGAGATTGTGAAAATATTGCAATTTTAACCACAGCCCAACGTTCCAGAAATCTTGCCTCACAATGTACACATTCCCCATCTTCCACAATGGCCCCTGTGCAAGAAAATTGGGGCATTGTAACCAGACTAATAACATAAAATCATGATAGTCCTCAAGCCAGGAGGATTCAGCTAGTCTCGAAGTCCTATGCAAATTAGGTCCATAGCTCACCCATTCCACAGGCAATCAGTAACTGAACAGGGAGGGAGTTCAGAGCAATCATCACGTGGCAGCTGCAGCCAGGGGGAGCATCCAGGCCACAAGGACTGTGGAAGAAAACAACCTTAAGGGTGATAAGGTACCTCTTTTAATGACACCAGCAATAGGCAAATCTTGTTCATCAGGTAGGATGCATGCAAGAGAGTGGTCCTGTGATAAGACAGTGGAAGGAATTGGATCTCGTCCTGGTCTAGTATACCAGACTTTCACCCCCGTCCCTGTGGGAGTTACAGATGGGTCAACATATAGGGCTATGGGAGGTACATGCACTGGCCATAAAGATAAAACAAAACTTCCCCGTAAGATGCTCTTACCTCCTGGAAGATTTCGGTACACTACTGTGATCTTTGGGGGCCACTCTGCTGTTACTCTAGTAATACACATGAAGCCACCTTCCAGGCCTTTTCCTCAAGGTGCAAGAAGGGCCAGCCATCATTGATCCATGTGTCTAAATGTCCAGGGCCACGTCTATTCAACAGTGTCTCCAGGGTTTAATGCAGTGGGGGCTGGTAGCAGGATGTTGCTCTGCTGGCCACATACTGGCTTCAATAACTCGCCTTTGGTTTGCACATACAGTTGTATAGGGGAAGCAGCAATGTGTGTTAGCATGTCCACAGGGATCAGGGATCCTTTTTGGGGCTCCTCATTCAAACCCCATAGCACTGTCCATAAACGAACTGACCAGCCCCGTAGACTATTGGTGTCCAACTTCAGACCAGATTTCACGAAATGATTGTACCTCTCTATCATGCCTGCCCTGGTAGAGTTATATGGCACATGAAACTTCCACTTTATTTCTAATTTCTGCACCCATCCTTATAACGCATGTCCAGTAAAGTGGGTGCCTTGATCAGTCTCAATCACCTGCGGCTGCCAGAGGCTACAAAGAGACACTCTAGGTCCCTCTTGGTAATTTGATGATCTGCATGACATGCAGGAATAGCAACAGGCAAGTAACTGTGTCCACACAAGTCCTGGCATACTGATATCCTTCTGATATGGGCAGAGGCCCAATATAGGCTATCTGTCACCTGACAAGGGGTATAGGCCCCTTTACTGTTGTCCCATGTAGCTGTGGGACTTGGTGTAAGTCCCTCTTAGAGCACACAACGCACTCCTTCCAGGCTCTGCTGACTTCTTCAGAGGTCAAAGGCAAGCCCCACCAATGGGCTACAGCCCACATTGTCTTTTGCCCCTCATGCAACAAATGCTGATGTAACTATTGGGCTACATCAGAGACAGGATTTCCTTCTAGCCAGTGCACCTGAGACAATGTGTCTGTTTCATCTTTTCCTGGGGATGCCAATGGCAAATGGCCAGTCACATGATATATGGGAACTGGCTTAGTCTGACCAGAGGCCCATAGGTCTTACAACTCTTGGCCCCAAAGGGGCCAGTGACGGGCCATTCAGTTGGCATGGTACCATGGCAGTAACCACAGAGTCAAGCCCCAATAGATAGCCCAGCTGTAAGTACAGACAACTATATGGGAGAAGGCTCCTGGGTGATCACAAGCCATACTGTCTGCAACTCAGTCCATTGGCTACTCTTCCCCTCTCCATCTTTAGGATGGAGCTTTTCCCTCCTGATAAGGGCTGTTGGCTACCAATGGCTCAAAAGCAAGTTGTTTCTGCTTTCCACTGGTATACATCACTGGTCCCAATAAGGGTTGGAGTTCTCCACTTAAGGGGCTAGTAGCAAGGGCACTAGGCTGCTGCAAATAGTCACCCCATTTGGCCAGTGTACTCCATGGCCTTTGGGCTGAGTCTTGCACCCACCCCATGATGGAATAGGTGGTTATTACCTTGGTTGGGGATGTTCCAGTGATGGGTTCCATAGGCAACAAGGCATGGTACACAGCAGCCAGTTGCTTCTCTATCAAGGTGTACTGGACCTCTGTTCCTTTCCATACTTGTGACCAGAATTCAATGGGTTGGCTTGTCTGTTAAAGCTGCTGCCAAAGACCCCACCCATAACCATCTTCTGTTACATGAACATCTAGCTCACAGGGCTTTAATGAGTTCATTGCACTCAAGGCCTGTATGGCCTTGACTGCTCACTTAGCAGCAGTAAAAGCAGCTGTACATGTCTCATCCCAGTCTCACCTGATGGCATTTCATACCAACCAGTATAAGGGCTTCAGAATTTGTGCCAATTATGGGATAAACACTCTCAGGTAGCCCAAAAGATCCAAAAACTTTTGTAAGAAAGCCACAGTGGTGGGAATAGGGAAGGCCTGGACGTTGTCTCTGACTGCTTCAGGAATAACTTTAGTTTTACCCAACCAGACAATCCTCAAGAACTTTACAGACAAACCAGGTCCCTGAACCTTGGTGCTGTTCACAGCCCATCCTTTCTCCTGTAGATGTTGCAGCAGCCTAGGAACTGCCCCCTCTAAATGTGCAAAAGAATCAGACATGAGCATAATATCATCAATGTAGTGATACAGCTGTACTGTTTGTGGTTTCTTCCATGTGGCCAAGTTCTGGGCTACAAATCCATGACAAATGGTGGGACAGAGGAGGTATCCCTGTGGAAGGACAGTGAATGTCCACTGCCGGCCTTCCCACATGAAGGCAAACTGTTACGACTTTCCTGTGCTATGTCAATAGAGAAGATAGCATTAGTAAAGTCCACAACGTAATGATACATCCCTAGTTCATGACTGAGGGTATCCATAAGGGCCACTATAGAGGGAGAGCAGCATGCAAAGTGGGTGACTTTATTCATTTCCCTGTAGTCCACAGTCATATGCCAGGAGCTGTCTGGCTTTTTCACTGGACATACCAGGGAATTAAAAGGACTCTGAGTGGGTTTTATGATTCCCACCTTCTCCAACTCCTATAGAGTTTCTCCAATTTCCTTGTGCTCCCCAGGCAATTAATATCGCTCAGTATTTGTCACTTACCTAAGAACAGGCAGAGCTACAGGTAGGTGCTTGGCATGTCCCCTCACTACTGCCTTTACCACACGTACCCTCAGTTTGAACTCACCTGCAGTGGTCTGTAACCACAGGCCCTGCAGGATAGACACTCCCAAAATATATTCAGGGATGGGAGAAATGTACCCAGTATACTTCTTTGCGGGTAAACGCCCTATCCCCAATGGAATTTTGGCTTTCTTTCCTCTAAATGCCTTACCCCCACAGCTATCTATCAGAACAGGGGTCCCAGGAAGACATTCAGGGTTGCCATAAATCAGAGAACATCAGCTCCTGTGCCGACCATCGCTAGGACACATTGTACATTCACAGAGGACCAATGAATTGCTAATTCTCCATGTGGCCTCTGGTCCCCACCACATCCCACAAGGTGGGGGCCTTGATACTCCCCTAAGTAGAATTGTGGTGCCCAATCATCATCCTGTGGGTGTGAGGGTCCAGGCGGAGCCTGAGTACTGTCCCCCAGAAGGTCTTGTAGAGACACAGGCCGGACGTGGGGCTTTGCCTCCGGCTTCCTTGTCCTGGACCTCAGTGGCTGGAACTTCTGCTCTGGCTTTAATTGGTGCTGCAGTTCTAACAAGATCCTATTGGGGTGCCCATCAAGTTTTTCTTTCACTACCCAGGCCTTTATCAAATCAACCCACATTTGGGTCTTCAAGACCTTCACGGGGCCTTTTGCACCTCCCCTTTCAGTCATAGTCTGTACTTCCATGCTCTTATTGTTTCGACCTCCCCCAGACCTACTAAAGTACCAGTAGTCTCACTTATGGGTTGCTCTATGTGGGGGACATGAATAGTCACTAGGGACTCACTAGAGATGGGGGATCTGTATGGAGCACCAGATTTTTCATTCCTATAGTGAACAAATCCTCATCAGGGCCCTGGCAGTCCATATTATAGATGATATTTTTCAAGCCCAGCTCCTGTAACACCTGCTGGAGCTTTGCATACACTTTCCAGCTAGTGGGTAAGTATGGTAGATCACCCTGATTAGGCCAACTGTCCCGATGGCTGCTGTCAGCCAATCCAGAAGCACGCTATTCCCTGAGGTGTGACGGCACTTTGCAACTGCTGCTGGAGAGAAGGGTGAGTCCTCAGGAAAGCCAGTCTACTTATTTCAGAACTTGACATAGCAATGTTTTCCACCCCATATCCCAGAAACCCAAAAGCCTTGTAGGCAGAGGTTCGGATGGCTTCTCCCAATACCAGACGCTCGGGTCCACCAGCTCATCCTGGGTATTGGGGCAGAACATGGAGTGCTCCACAACCGGGGGAGGGGGTGGCTCCTCCCACTGAGGAGCTTGTGGTTGTTGCATTTTTACCTTCCTAGTTACAACCGGGCAGGCCTTTAATACAGGAGAGCCTGGTGCCTTGGATGGTGGTCTTGGCAACAGATCAGCCCTTGGCCCCAACCCCTCATCCTCTCCTGGCACCTCCTTCATTTTCTCCCGGGCTGAAGACACCCCTCTTTCCTTCACCTCCCCCACAACCTTCTGCAATGCAGACTCTCCTGCTGGCTCCCTCCTCGCTGCTGCTAAGGAATCTTCCAGGAGCACACCCTGTCTTCTCAATGACTGTCTTTCTTCCTTAATGCATCCCAGAGGTCATCACTCAGCTACTCCAAGAGATACTGAAGTGTTTCTCTCTCCTGCCAAAGACTTTCTCTTTCCTAGATAACCCTCTCTTTCTCCTCGATGCCATTTTCCACTAACTCAACGAAAAGAGTTCCTACAATGCCAGCTGCTACACAGCCTTTCAGAGCCCTAAGCAGTCTGACAGAGGGCTAATTTTGCAGCTTCCAGAGTCTCCACCTGCCCACGATTCTGGAAAAGGCCCCACCCCTCTAGGAGGTGCTTTGCCGTAGTCCAATTCCCCACTAGGGTTTCCACAATTGGAAGCCCCACATATAGGGGGTTCCTGAGTGAAGCTGCACCCTTTACTACTGCAGCCATTGGGGCTTCCCCACCATCCCTAGAGGCAGTCTTCCCAAGGGTTGCACCCATGTAGACAGATTTCAGATTCAGAGGTCCTGCCAACTACCACCAGATGTAACTCTTGGGGGAAAATCCTGGCACAAAATACCTTTGAGCCCGAAATCAGTCAAAGAGAGAAATAAAGTTTAAGAAACTCCTTTAGTTCTTACAAGCAGTTGTACCATCTCTCTTAACCCAGTTGCTGCAGAAGAGACAGCTCCCCCCAACCTCTCTGGTCCAGATAAGCTCTTGCTCGCCCATGTAATTACCTATTGATATGGAGATGCTACTTCTCTCCACCCCTTGGAAACACCTATTGATATGGAGATGCACTTTAGTAGCCAGGTGAGAGATTCTGGAAATATTGCAATTTTACCCACACTTCCCCAAATCCTGGGGTGGAAACTTAGTTCCCACACCCTGCAGATCCAAGCACACACTGGATGCCATGGTTTTAGGAGTTGGCAAGGGATCTGCCCTATGCAGAGCAGGAGGTCAGTGAGCTTCCCTCCCTCTGCTCCTCCCTGCTCTCTGCTGCCTGCAACGCAGCTGCCAGTCCCTGCTACTCTCACTTAATGAACTCTTCCCTTACCTACACTCTTCTGACCTGCTCAAGAATTCTTTCTTGTTCAGAGTCAAGAGTCCTCCCCTATCCAGGGTGAGGTTTCACCTGGTGTGCAGGGAAAGACCTCCCAAGATGCAGCTGCCTGACAACAGGGCCACCTCCAGGAACAAAAAATACCCTGCTTAAAAGTCATATCACAGGTTGAGAAACCAAGTAATACCTTGAGAACATAAGGGTTGGTCTATACAAACCCACACAAAATTCATGCTGTTTTGAACTCTACCAGAGAATGCATTCTGACAGATTTAAGTTATGAGGGATTTGAGATGCATTTGGGTTAAAAAATAAAATCTTTTGGGGTTAACCATATGGTTTCAGGATATCTGAGTTCATCTACATGTTAAGCCAAATGGCCTACTGCTCCCCAGCCAGTAATATAAATTGTAGACCTCCCATATGTGATAAAGAAAACAATTAGAGCTGGAGTCTTAATCATATAAGCGAATATTGGAAAGAGCATTGTTGATGCTATATAGTTTATATCCATATGTAGCAAAACTATTATTCAAGAGAGAAACAAAACTAACTGTATCAAATTTATACCAAAGACGCACACAAGAAATGTTGATTATACTTAAGAAAATTCTCAAGTCATATATCTGAATGAATACATAAATAATTCAGGATGTCAGGTAGCTAGGCAAACATGAGCAGTTTCTACTCTGTCCTGGATGAGGTCCTCCCCTTCTCCACCTACCCCCTTGTTACCAGATGGCAGAACACACCCAAACCCCTGTTTATGGTTCAGTCTCCTGTCTTATCAGTGCCAAACAAGATGTAGAAAGCCCAAAGGACTTCTGGACCACAATACAGGTTGGCTGCAAGCACACTAAGACCCAGAAAGTGACCCAGAGCTACCTCAAGTTTCATTATACCATAATTATAATAAATTTACATTGTGGTTTTCCAATCCCCTTCCCTTGGATACTTATGGGTAAGTACCTGTGCACTAGGAAGAAGATGACATGATCTGAAACTGTCAATAAACAGGCCAACTGAATGATATAAGGACAAGGGGAAGGACTTTCTACCATTTGAAAAACCAACCCTAATCCTAACAGCAGGGCTGCTTCTTCGTTTCCAGACAGCTTGCTCTCCACCCTTCTTGAGATTGTCCTTTTGCTTTGCTTAATAAACTCCTGCCACTTAAAACTGTCTTAAATCTGTCTCTTGATGGAATTATTTCCTTCAAGAAGACAAAAAACTGGAGGTCTAGACAAACTGGCATTAGTTTGTCTAACAAGGGCATTAGCTGAACAATACCTCTGCTCAAGTAAAATTTTATAATTGATACATTCACTTTCATAAGGAAATTATAAGGTATTATCTTTCTAAAATACAAATCTAAAAACATTATTCCTCTAATATAAAAACCTATACTTGCCTAAAAGACCCTTTACAAAACAGTCTCAAATAAGCTCTCCAGACTTAAACCTCCCTTTTCACTTATCTATGATCTAAACGCAAATATTTTTTGCTCTTCAGTTCTTCAGTGTAGGAGAGGTAAAACTTTACTTCTATCCTCCCAGGTCATCAGCAAGACAGAATTAAATTGACATAAGACAAATTAACAAGAGAAAAGAATACTTATTTATTTAATACAAATGTTATATGATACAGGAGCCTTCATAAGAAAATGAAGACCCAAAGAAATGGCAAAACCTAAATGCTTTATATTAGGTTGGACAAAGAGAGGCAATTGAGGAAAAGTAGATAAACCATGTTGGGAGGCTAAGGAAGTTATGAACTATTTTAACAACGTCTGTTTATGCAGCTTTATCTGGGCTTCAACTTCCCATCATTGATAAGAATGTCCTTTCGTAGTGCAAGAAGAATACCTTCCATAAGGGAGTTGTAGCTCCTGATTTCACGAAGAATGAGAGACGAGCTAGAGCACCTTTGTTTTTTATTTTATATCTTATTTTTTTTATATTTTATATTTTTATTGAAGTATAGTTGATATACAATATTATATTGATTCAAGTATACAACACTGTGATTCAACAGTTGCGCACATTGTTAAATCCTCACCCCCACTAGTACTGTTACTATCTGTCAACATAGAAAGATGTTACAGAATCACTGGCTATATTCCCCATGCTGCACTATAGTCCCCGTGACCAAGTTATGCTATGATTGAGATTTTTGTGCCCCTTGCTCCCCTCACCCAACCCACCACCCACTCCAATCCTCCCCCATGGTAACTACCAGTCACTTCTCAGTGTCTATGAGTCTACGGCTCTTTTGTTCATTTTATTTTGTTTTGTTTTTAGATTCCACAAATAAATAAAATCATACGGTACTTGTCTTTCTCTGCCTGGCTACTTCACTGAGCAGAATACCCTCTAGTGCATCCAGGCTGTTGCAAATGGCAGGATTTCTTTCTCTTTTATGACTGAATAGTATTCCATTGTGTATATGTACCCATCTTCTTTATCCATTCATCTACTGATGGACACTTAGGTTGCTTCCACACCTTGGCTACTGTAAATAATGCAGCAATAAGCACAGGGGTGCATATATATTCTTGAATCAGAAATTTTGTTTTCCTTGGATAAATTCCTAGAAGTGGAGTTACTGGGTTGTATGTATTTCTATTTTTACTTTTTTGAGGACCCTCCATACTGCCTTCCATAGTGACAGAACCAATTTACATTCCCACCAACAATGTGGAAGGGTTCCATTTTCTTCATATCCTCACCAGTACTGGTTAATTCTTGTCTTTTGGATAGTGACCATTCTAAATGGTGCGATGTAATATCTCATTGTGGTTTTGATTTCCATTTCCCTGATGATTAGTGATACGGAGCACCTTTCTTACATGTGCTGTTTTGTTTTTTTTTAAGTGCCTTCAGTGCAAAATAATTCTTTTTGTCAGTGGCATATTTTGGGGTGACATTATGGTTTCCTTAATCACCAATTGTCCTATCAAGATTTCCTGTCTTTATACATCTTTTTATCTAAACTATCTTCTTGTCCTAAGACAGTTTTGGATTCCATGTTTCCACTCATGCATCCTTAGTTTCAGAAATTCTTACAAAGCTAACCTTCTTATTCCCCTTCACATGTACTAGGTCATACTTTCTCTGAATTTTTAACTTCACTCAGTTGACGATCCTCACAAACTAGTGTTATAACTATTTGTAACTATGCATATATTCTTGACTGATCTTATTTATTGTTGTATCTTAAGCATGTAACTATTACACTTAGTAGACAACAAATATACTGTTTCTTAATACATACGTATATGAAGGAATTTATTTTGTGACAAGAAAATAACCATTTCAATGACCATGATTTTATTTTCCTTAAGGTATTTTATAAATACACTACTTACGAATTACCTTATTAAACTAGGGGTGGAGGATCAGAAATGTTTTCAATTAACAAATATCCATTAAATAAATATGAGTATATGATACTGAATTACAACAGTAATATACATGTTCAACTGCTGGTAGTTCAGAGAGCATAAAATATGACTCCTGACTTTAAGGCTTTATTCAAGTTTAAATACAAAGTAGACACAGATGGGAAATACAATTAAATGAGACAGCCTAAAGTGTTTATCAGTTTCTGGCATGTATTAGTGTTCAATGGATATTATCTTGATGATAATGATGATGGTGGTAATGATTCTAAGCATCAAATGAGTTGTAAAGATATTAAAATGCTTACAGTCATTAAGAAAGAAAGATCATGTGGGCAGGAGCAGTATGGCAAGCCTTAATGGTAAGAAAGATAGTAATTAGATAATTGGAAAATGGGGAGAAGAAATTGTGGGCAGGTACTAGGTACATGACCAAAGGCACGTAGGTAATAAAATACATTTGTACTCGTTGTGCAAGAAAGAGCCATGGCCTAAGAAAGCAGTACTTAAAAAAAGATACCGAGAGAAAGATAAGGTCAAAGTTGTAGTATACTGTAAATGTTTGGCTTCAAAGCTTGATGTTTACTCTGAATGTTATTTAGAATCATCAGAAGTTTATGAAGGGGAAGGATACTATTGACAAAAGTAGTGTTTAAAATGACCCTTGCAATGCCACCATCGGTAAGGTGTGAGACTGAAGGACAACAGAACCAGCCAACTATTACAAATATTTGTAAATCGCTCTAGAGAGAGAAAAATGTTAACATATGGTCACTTTCCCAAAGGAGTCTGTAATCTTTCTGAGGTGAGAGATTTAAAATACAAGAAACAGACTGAGAAATTAAGATAAAATATATAGGAATGTCCTTGATTAAATGGTGTGCATAATAAGTGAAACAGATCAGAGAAAGAGAACACAGGGGTTATTATAGAAGGCTTCATGAAGGAAGTGACATTTGAGTTTGTTCTAGAATGATGAGTAAAATGTAAATGGCCAAAAATGAATGGAAAATAAGACTTTTTTGATGCAGACACATCATAAGTGAAAGTGTGGAGATATGAGTGAGTGTAGCATGTGCTTGGGACACTAAGCATAATGAGTTAGTAGCTGAAGAACCTATTCAGAGGTTAAGAGAAGAGTAAATAAGTAAAGAAGGTCTAATTAGATGTACAAATGGAATCATAGATTGATATTATCTACTTAATGCCAGTCATTGTTCTAATATTTTCAGACGTGTGTTGTTTATTACTCATAACAACTCTATGAAGTAGAAATTATCCCCAACCTACAGATGCAGAAACTGAGGCTTGTAAAGCTTAAGTTAGAAAACAGGACTTCAGTAAACATTTCTGAGTCCCCACTATCTGTCCAAAGTGCCAAAGCTATTACATATATAATAATATATAACATAAATATTAATATATTGCTATAGATATTATGATACTAATATTGATATATTTCAGAGTTTGAATGTAACTGTATTTCACTTGGAAGACCCTGGGCTCTCACTACCCCATGTTGCCTCGTACTTCTGGCAACCTGAGACCCAGCATAAAGTCTTGTATAAGTGGGTGCCAAGGGACATGGTTGAAATTTTAAGTTCACACAAGTATCATACCTCCAAGTTGCCTAACACGTTTTCTAGCTTTTTGTTAATATAGTCACCCCTCTTATTACATCCTTTAAAAAAGTATTTCTCACTCATAAAAAGCAGTTTCTAAAATTGGAATTATAAATAGGGCCATAAGCCAGTGCTTTGCAATTGAGATGAAATCATTAGAAGGCAGCACAGATATGCTGTCTTAGCTCCTCATGTGAAGGGTGGCTCGGACTTCACAGGGTACAAACGTGAGCTGAGACACGCGAGCCACTGGGGCTACAAAAAGCATACAGTGTCCTCTCAGAGCTATCTGTAGAAAACTGTAATGGGCTTGAATGAGATGTGACTTAACTGGATACATGCTTGTAGTGACAATTATAAAGACCTCCAAGCTAGTGAGAAAATTAGATCAGAGAATAGACATGCCTAAAACTTCCTACCAAAGAAATGGCATGTCTTGATAGATAGATAGAAATATGGAAAAACAGACAGGTGAATTTAGACAGATTGATACAGATACTGAGGGGTAGCAGAATATGCCATCCCGAAACATGCCACTTTGGCGTATTGATTATTTTGAGCTGTAGGCACCTGAAAAACAAGCAAATGACAAGAAACCTTCTCTGAACTCCCCTTATCTGGTAAAAATAGGTCCTTCAACAGGCACTCAGGTGTCAAAAATCCCTTCTGCAGTTTCATCAACCAAAGAAAACTGATTCTCACCACAGGAGAAGAGACTAGCTTACAGCGCACCAGAAAAAGTGTGTCACGTACAAACTATCACACCTCGAATCCGTTCTCCTAAGCACCTGTTCATCTTTCCCAAAAGCCATTTACTCTCCCCTATGAGACCTCATCTCCCTTCCCTTTCCTACCTATTAAGGTGGGTATATAGGCCTGATTTCTGAACAGCCTTGGGGAGTTACTCTTTTTTCCCCGGCATCTCCCATTTTATATAAAGTTACAGGTTAACCTCTGTTTTTGTCATATTAATCTATCTTTTACTAATAAAATCAAATTTTATTAATGTTAATCTGCCTTAGCTTAGTTTTCACCTAAAGAACTAGAAGGGTAAAGGGAAAATTAATTCTCCTCCCCTACAATATCTATGTCTATATCCATACACACATGCGCACACATGTGCGAGCACACACACACACACACACACACACAGAGTCACTTGCTGCTGCTTTGGCTGCAAAAATGTCTTACAGAATGATTATTTGAAATGCACATACTACTTAATTTCAGCCAAGACAAATATAACCACAGAATCTTAAGCAAAAGCCTACTAGAGTCGAACACACAGGAAGATTATTTACTTATTTATTAGCTCTCTATGTGATATTTGCCTTCAAAGTTGAATGTTAAGCAACTTACTGCAAAAAAGTTCCACTGGAGTCGACACAGCATTCCAACAACCACTTACCATTTACAAATAACAGCAACTTTAGAAAGTTACTCAGTGTCTCACCCAAAATGCTACAACCTACAAGATAAGATGCAACTACTAGGTTACAGGATTTTTATAAATAATAATTAAAACCAAATGAAGTGACTGTATCAGTGTCGGCCATAGAGGGTAGTCAATGAATACTAAGTCCAGTGGCAGTGTCTATAGTCGCCTTGTACAGGATCCCTGCAAAGCAGACCCTTCAAACAGAAATTCAAGTATAGGTAGTCATTTGGGAGAGCAGGGAATGAGGCCAGTGAAGACTATGTCATCAAACTATCAGGCTTTGGGTGAATGGAACTCAATCGCCCTGGAGAAATCTGGGAATCAAAGTACAACATGCCTTACAATTATCCAAGATGAGAGAAGCTGGCACACGTACCCACTGCTCCCCATCTGTTGGGGGTAAAGGATGCTCACTTGGCTATTAGCTGCCTGGCATTTCTGGCTGGTAACAGACACTCCCCTACCATGCTTCCCCTGGCCGGAGAGAACAGTTCTGAGGCACAGAGACTAGCAGGTGTTCAGAGGTAAACTCCTTTAGAGCTGTAGACATGAGCCAAGAATATGTGCAGGGTAGCAATCACATCTACTAGAAGGATATAGAGAAAAATATTTTTAAATATCACCCTTTCCAAGAATTTGCCAAGATTCAGTTCTCCTCCCTTCAGTATGACTCTTCTTAATTCCATATGTACAGCAACCATATCGGTCCTGTTACTGATTTATTCCAAGCTCCCAGAACACAGCAGGCATTTAATAGGTATTCTCATTTACTTTGTAATACATAGAGTTTATTTTTCATTTATTAAGAACCAGGCACTGTGATAAGGGATGCAGTAGATATATTACTGATACATTATTTCATTTGATCTTCATTGTTTCCCTTATCCCCGTGTAATAGAGGAGAAAAAGTGTGAGAGTGGTTAGAAAATATTCTCAGAGCCATACAATGGATCTGACTACAGAGCCCACGTGCTGGACTACCGCAGTGCAGCCTTCCTCCCAATCCTCACAACAGCGCAGGCCCCATTCATTTTCATACACCACCGTGGGTGGGTGACCCCAAATCACAGTCTCCAGTCTTCCCTCGGTTATAGCACCACTCCCTCATATTAAGCCTCTCTAAAATGAAGCCCTTCTGGTCCTCTGCAAATTTCCTTTGTGGAAAGATTCTGTCAAGGGTATCCAGGCTCAGATCCTGTGAGCTTCCATGACACTACTCCGTGTCCCCAGCACAACACTCCAAAAGTGTGTTAGTCAGTACTACCAACCTTTTAGATGATTCTACACCATATACTAACATCTCGTGAAGACTCCTCTTAGGAAGCTATGTACAGATCCAGATGCTAATCTGGACATAAATATGATGAAGGAGATAATAGTTAAGAACCACACACGAGGTACAAAAGTAATGAGGTGTGAAAAGGTGAGACAACAGGATTATAAAATTCTCTGCAGTCCTTCTGTGACTCCTTTTCTAGGAGTTACTGCAAAGGGCTCAGCTATTCTAGGGTAGGATTCCATCTTAAAGAGAATAATCTGGTTTATTAGCATATCATGGCTTATTTGCATAACGACCCTCTTGGAATCACTGCTAGAATAAACCCTACTTTGCAATGAGCAGCCATGGAGTGAATGGAGATGAGGTTATTTACTGTTTGGGGCCTATTTAGAACTGCTCTTATCCTTAGGAAAGTTGGAGACAAAGTCAGTACTTTCTGCCAGTCTCTTTCAGGCTTAGATACTGGAAGAACATATTGATTCAAGCTTGTGAAAATTTAGTAACGAAGAGTTTTAGAACTATAGCAGGCCTCTAAACCTTAAATGCATTGAAGTCTACAAAATAATCATTTCTCACTCAAATGGGACAATGTCCTCAAGTGAGGCTAATGCCAATAATACCATGCTGCATTGACTGAGGACTTCTATCCACAAAGAACAGCTATCTATTATTTTTATTTTTATTTTATATTTTTTCTGATCATTGGGATGGACTGCTTCAAGATATCTGATTTAAAAAAATGGTTCCATAGTCAAATAAATTGAGAAAATACCATATATTACACAAAACTCTCAGAAATTCAGATTATATAAAACCCTTATGAACCTAGGGAAGGCTGAGAGTTCCTGCGGTCAAGGACAATATTTAATTTGTTTCACCCAGAGGTGGTTTACTGTACCTCACCTTTTTCAGAGAGCATCTGTTAGTATCCTGTGGAACCCAGGGACCACACTCAGGAAATACAGTTTAGTAGGTAACATTCTGAACTAGGAGTATGGAGATCTGAGTTCTCATTTCAGCTACAATCTTGTGATTTGAGACAAATATCTGGGCCTTGGTTTCATCACATAAAATTAAGAGACAGGAATTATTTATCCTTAAAATGCTTTCAAGAAATTCCTACAGACCCATGTTGGAAAACATTGTATACTGTATTAATTTTAGATGCCAACTTTCTTCATTCCCAGCTAGGGAAATGGCAGTTACTTGCAGGCTCTGGAAGCTAGTGTGTGAAAGCAGCTCTCAGCCAATTTTGAGTCCTCAGTTTTCTCATCTATTAAGTGGGTATAATAATATCTATGTTACAGGGCTGCTTTGAAGACTCCCAAGTGAGAAAATGTAGGGAAACTACCAAGTCTATTCTAATATCAGTGTGGAGTTTTTGTGTGTGTGTGTGTGTGTATACCAATAGTCTGTTCTTCTTTTTTATGGTATCATTAATATACAATCACATGAGCAACATTGTAGTTACTAGATTCCCCCCATTATCAAGTCCCCACCACATACCCCATTACAGTCACTGTCCATCAGCATAGTAAGATGTTATAGAGTCACCACTTGTCTTCTCTGTGCTATACTGCCTTCCCCGTGCCCCACCCCCTACATTATGTGTGCTAATCGTAATGCCCCTTATTCCCCTTCTCCCTCCCTTCCCACCCATCCTCCCTAGTCCCTTTCCCTTTGGTAACTGTTAGCCCATTCTTGGGTTCTGTGAGTCTGCTGCTGTTTTGTTCCTTCAGTTTTTTTCTTTGTTCTTCTACTCCACATATGAGTGAAATCATTTGGCACTTGTCTTTCTCCGCCTAGCTTATATCACTGAGCTTAATATCCTCTAGCTCTATCCATGTTGTTGCAAATGGTAGGATTCGTTTTCTTCTTATGGCTGAATAATATTCCATTGTATGTATGTACCACATCTTCTTTATCCATTCATCTACTGATGGACACTTAGGTTGCTTCCATTTCTTGGCTATTGTAAATAACAGCTCTCTATTACTTATGCTGAGACAGGAATAGTCTGGGTGTGGTGGGCACAGAAGTGAGCAAGATATTAAGAGGCATGTCCCTAGAGGTGGGTGTGGACATGGGGGGCAAACTGATTTCATGTTCTTGATGGAATTTGAAGCATAAATTAAAGTTACCCAGAGCAACTGTTGACTCTTTATTCATTCAGAAGTCACAGAATTATCTGAGAGTTACTTGGTCTCTGCTAAACAAAGGAGGCCATGAACCTGCTGACCATGATAAAAGGCTGTCTAGAAATTTGTGTCCTCTTCTATGAAATTCTGATTAAATAGCTCCAACCACAGGTATGCATCTGATCTATTGAGAGAGCATAAAGCAACCCAACATCCAAATCCTTCAGAGATTGTAGTCGGTCTTAGCAGCCCTCAAATATGAAGGAAAAGGATGAACTACAACATAACCTAGGCATTCACTTAAACAAGACAGATGCCAGGCAGGCCCCTGGGCTCCATGCCATTTCCATTGGTTCCACATGAAATCATGAGGTGCTCATGTCTGGAGAGCACTAGCCCTTAATGCAGAGCCTCGGCCACAGGGACAACTGCCATCATACTCCTTGCCTTAGAACCCATTCTACACTTTACTTTCCCTTTCAAACATGAGAAATTATTACACGCTAAATGAAAGTTACAGATGCAAATATAGCATATGTCATTTTACCCACCAATAAAATTTAACAAAGGTTGACATTCTATTATGTTGGCTTCAGATATTTTTAGAGAAATAAAATATAGGTCCAGCTGAAGTCTTCCTTAAAGCTCTTCATATAAATTTCCTCCTTCTTTCTCTAGAGGCATCACCATTCTGAATTTCATGTGCATCCCTCCTCTCTTTTTCTACCCATTTTTCTATCTGTAAATAAGTGCAGCAATTTTGTCTGTTTTTATATCTTACTTAAAAGTAACCTTTGAAAGTGTCATTATACAGCTTGTTTTTCCCACTTAATGCCTTATTTTGATACCTATTCATGTTGATAAATTTGGATCTGATTTTCATTTTGTCTACTGTATAGTATTCTACCCTGTGGGTTCACAGAACAAAAAGTCTATTACCATGGTGATGTATATTACTAATCAGTGTGAATTTTTTAGTCAAGATGTTTTTCTTTTTAATTGTTATTATTTTAACTGAGGTGGGAGCTTTGTCTCCAAATGCCATTCATCACTGAAAATGTCATATGCTTACAGATATCTACTAACTAGGAACTAGAAGGAGGATATTCAAGTCCCAGATTTACCTGTAACCATTTACATTAACATAGATTTGTCATGTTCCACTCTGGATGTCAGTGTTCTCCTCTGCAAAATTAACTGAGGAAATTAATTTGGGGGAAATTTTGAGCATTGGGAAAGAAAGCTACAACATCCAAAACAGCCACATTTCCCTTCATTTCATACATCATCTTCCTGGGTTGGTGGACAGAAGGCTTCAGAACCAATAAAGCAGAGATTCCCTGGCCCATTTAGAGCTAGAAAGCAAGGATTGCTAGGGCTGCTGTTATTTACCCTTAACTATAAATACAGCCAGCCCACCTGTATCATGCACAGGTGGAGAGGCATGAGATGAAGGGTGACCACTACCGAAAACAAGCACGCCACAATACCAACGTCTCTCCTCCCATTAGCTCACCAGAGATCTGCATTGATCTTTCCCTGGGAATGTTCAGAAAAGTCTTAGTGGCAAAATGGAGAAGTAGGAGACTGATAGCATTGTAGGGAAAGGGTGCACCATTGTAACAAAATATTCTTTTCTCTGACACCTTCCCCTGCATGTCTGTGTGATCTGCCTCATCTCTTCTGCAGTCTCACAGGTATCTGTGCACTGTCACCATTTTTTTTCTCCTTTTAGCATTAGCTGTTTGTTTTGTATTTCAATACTCTGAGCTCCTTTCCAAGTGAAAGGCTTTGCTTGTGGGATTCTTAGCCCAGAGGACATTTCCCCTTTTCTTGACTTGGTCAATTCCTACTCATCTTTCAAATTTAACTTAGAAACACAAACCAGGTGAGAAGCCATATAACTTCAAAGCATCCTATATTCTTCAGCAGTACTTAGTGTAATTTTCACTAAATATTTTAGTGGAATGGTTTAGTTGATACCTTTCTTTCCTAAGTGATTCTGAGCTACATCTGTCTTTTCCACTCTGCCCGGAATGAGACTTGACATGCAAAAGAAACTCAATAAACATTCATTGAATCAATGAAGGAAACTGCCTTCAAAATGCTGGTCTTATATTGAATTTAGTGGAAAGTTACATGAGACGTAGTGCATGAAAACAAACCAACCAAACATTTTTATGATACTAGATGAAGCTTCTGTGAAAGAAAGTGTTCTGAAAATTCACTGTTCCTCACCATTCCCCTCCTACCTCTCTTTGAATTCATTATTGCCTGATGTCCAGATGCTTTTCAAATAAAAATACATTTTTTGATGCATTTTCTAAATCAAAAGGAGAGGAAAATGAGCTAATGTGTGAAATTCCATCCAGAATATGTTTTTTTCTATGGCATTTCTGGTCTGTTGCCTTTCGTCTTTTCCTTCTTACTGCTGTGCCATTGCTGTCCAAGAATAACATGATTTCTGTTGACAGTATGGTTTGTCTCCCTTTTACTGTCTCAGTACAGACACTGAATCTGTGTTCACTTAGTTGAGAAACGCAGATATAAGTGTACACACACACGTATATACTTACATAAATGTCTACATATATACACATATACACATACATACACACACACATAGATGTTTATATGTTTGTGTGTGTGTGTATATATATATATATATATAGAGAGAGAGAGAGAGAGAGAGAATGAGAGAGTGCATGAGTGAATCCTTTTTAGATTCACAAGCTTACAAGAAAGGTGTTTTTACAAGTTCCCTCTCCACATTTCCAGAGGAAATGCTCTAATTTCCAATCTATTTTATATGGATAGTAGAAAAACTCAATCCCAAACCCTGTGGAATATTGCTTGACTTCAGGACAAAGGAAAAAAATCTCTAAAATAAGAGATTCAGAACTTCAAGCAGCTGAATGATTTTCTGCTATGTAAGTTAATAATTAGGTTAGTGGTTCTCAAATTTTCTTGTGCATCAGAATCAGCTGGAGAGCCTGTTAAACCCAGACTGTCGGGCTTCTCACCCAGAGTTTCTGATTCAGCATGTCTGGGACGGGGCCCAGGAATTTGCATCCTGGGAAGTTCTCAGGAGATGATGATGTTGGTGGTCCAGTTACACACTTTGAGAAGCAACTGCATTAGACAGTTCACAGGTAGAGACGCTGTGAGAACAAATAAACTGAATCCGAGGGATTTACGTTCTCAAAGAAATTGTCTTTGCAGAATGACAGGGATGACTGTTCTCGATGGTCTACTCAGTGGGCTGGAATTACGGCAATGCTTCACTGAGGAATGAGGAAAACGGATCTCTTCTACAGCCCAGTAGAATGGCTCGCAGTTATTAGACATTGCTTTGGAAAGTTCTTCTGCCCTTTAAGAGCCCAAGGAACTAGGAAAAAAATCTATTTGCCTTTCTCTGGCTCAGTTTCTCAGATAAAAAATAGGGAGAAAAGTATCTGTCACGTTGAATGATTACAAATATTCAAGAAAATAATCTGGTAGAGACCTTGGCATACTGCATGGTAAGTGAAAATAAATCTCACCTCCCTTCTCTTATGGAAGATTCATGTTGAATAATAGGGCATGTATTTCAGCTTTTACTTTTGGATACATCCGGCAGAACGATATTCCAAGAATGGCTTTCCAAACTGACAATCAATTTGGGCAGTCAAGAAAGTAGAGAGGCTCAGAGATTACTCATGAAGCCAGCCTCAATGTACCATGTAAATAAGACATGATTGTTTTATTTCAGGGGATGAAGGAAGAAGAGAAAACTCCACTATTGGGTTTAAATTTCAACATCATCTCAGAAGCAAGGAGGGCTATTAAATGAAGTAATGTCTCCTAAGAGCAGCAGAAAGGTTGCCTCTGTGGCTAGTAGTATAAGCAGGTCAAATATTTCTGCCAGTATTCACAGCTGGTGACTCCACTATCTTATAGGAACTAAATGTGGCTTTAGAGAACTAAGCAAGGTCCTGAAAAACTGAGAGGTCCTTTAGCGAATTAAGCAAGGCCTCTCCGTTTTCCAGGGCAAGGTACTTGGACAGATGGATTTTTAAAGGTTGTGTTGGGGAGGAAGAAGTTTCCTCTACCTCTTGAGATTCTTTTAGCTGGTTTAAGAATCAAATCGATATGGCACAGATGAACAGGAGAAAAGAAAGTTTAATTAGGTACATACGGGACAGTTAGGGACAATGGGGTATATATGTCATCCTGAACTAAGCAGAAGGAAATGGGGGTCTGAGACTTCACAGGAAAAGGGAAGCAGTTCACAGGAATATGGAAAGAGTAAATATTTGATAAACAAATGTTTGGTGAGCCAAACAGAAATAATACAGAAGGCACAGAGAGGAATTTTAACAGACTTAGCCATATCCCTTCCTGTCTACCGTACCTAGTTTACATTATAATATAGCTATCTACGGTCATAGTTCTCTTCCTGGAGTAGACCTATATCTAAATTCCTTTTATCCAGTGATGAGGAGGGGAGACCAAAGTTTCTGAGTCTTTTGGGCCTTTGTTCTCAACTCTGACATAATCTGTATGTCACAATGGCACATCTTGGGGCAGCTTGCCCTTGGTCCCTACAGTTATCTGGCCAGCTTGTATGTAATGAGAATTTCTCTGCTTAATTTTGGAATCTGTGCGTTAGGACTGGCTCCACCATTGAACTAACTAAGAAGCAACTTGTTGTTTTTCTGTATTCCAGAATCCTTGGTACAGGAAAGCAACTCTTGAGAAAATATTTATGTAATTTATTGAACTTTTACCACCTTCAAGAAGAAAATCCTCATGAAAAGAAAAAAAGAAACCAATAACAAGATTCATTCCCTGCAAAGTTATGATAAGGTTAGATCCAGACTGAGGACATTTTGAATTCCTTTAAATAATTAATATAAGATCAACATTTAAAATGTATTTGATATGATCCTAGATAGTCCTTTCCTTTACGAATGGTTTACTTCTAAATTGGCATATCACACTGAATGAAGCTAGGATGTTACCTCAACAGCACAGGCAGGCCTATCATTGTCTGAGGAGAGAAGTTCCTCAATAAAATTAGAAACTAAATCAAAATCTCGAAGTTGATTAAAACTAAAAAAGATAATAGACGATAACGATAAATGTTTAATAAGGATTCAAGGCTTATGTTACGGGGTAATATGTCCTGTAACTCTATAGACCTGAGTTCAAACTCCAGTTCCTATTTTATTAACTGTGTAAGTAAAACACGATTGACTCTCTGAGTCAACTTACTCATCATCACAGTGATTTATAGAAAATCGCGATAAATTAATGAGCACATAATAATGATCCAAGCTTTTCCCTCCCTTCTTAATGTTCTCAAAACTCTGGTAGCACTGAGCTAACTTGTGAGATGGAATAATGGGAAAAAATGCTCAGGGCTTCACTACAGATTCTTTTCAACAGTGTTCAGATTAAATTTTGTATATTTAACCTAAATATAAGGTAATTTTTCAAACCCCAGCTGAGATGAACATAAAATCGCATTTTCTTTAGCAGTAAGTGCCTTTCCAATACATATACTTTCCTGAAAATAACACTTCAGGAAAAAAAATGTATACATATATATGACATTTTAAAATAATTAGGGACAGAAGGAGAAAAGTAAAAAAAAAAAAATAGGAAACCGTGAAAATGTCACTAATAATGTTATATCAGACAGTGATTTGAAACTTCTTTAATCCTAATGAAGAAAGGATCAAAGTAAATGGAAAGTTAAAATCTTATTTCTGCATCCTCTAGAGTGCTGAGAAGTTGCACATAAATTCTCAATCAATATTCAATAGGAAAGAATAAAAAAGCAAATTACATTCTTCTTCCATCTAGAGATTTAGACTGGCTCATTTCTAGACTTATGATCACAGAACAAGACTTCTTTTTTCTTTTTTGAAAGTTCATTCATCAGCCATCCTAATAGTCTTATTTTTCTCTTCCTTTTTATATTTGATAGTGGAGATGAGATGAATAGGAGAAAAAATGAGATTGTTTTATCATTTGTTACTGACTAAATGAGTCATTTTACTTATGATCTAGATGACTTTCCCCAACAATAAGACCTCATCATGCAATCCTACAAGCCTATCTAATCAGTTTAATGAACTTCCACCAAGTCTGAAAAATAAAATGACTAATTTAATGGTCAGAGATAACGATGTATAGATTTCTCTCCTAAACTGGTCTATTGGCCACCATCAGTTTCTACCTCCTTCATATATGAGAGAAAAATTGAATCAAACTTGAGAGCCTTGGGCCATTATAATGGCTAAATCATATTTCTCTATTTCTCATGCCATGTATCTATATTTCTGCTATATAATAGCAAGAGAACTTAGGAAAGGGCAGCTAATAAATGAAGGGAAATTGTAAAATAACAACTAAAATTCCCTTTAAAGGTCATCTTTAGATGACAGAGTATGATGATCTGTTAATATTGCTTATCATTTCATGACTGGCCATCACTTCCTTATAGAAATGTACCCCCAGATGTTCTTGTTCTAACACACACGCATATAAACTGATTAACATCTGACAAAGTGTTAATCTTGAAAAATTCATTGCCTTGTCATGGATTTTTAAAAGGGGAAAAATACTCTGAATGTGGAAAAATGTTCTCTTGCAAGTTGCAAAAATTTTTTTACTCCTTTTTCTTAGAACTACCTGTGTCATATTTGGTGCAAAGACCACAAACACTCAAAGAACTATAAATCCTTACTGGCAGTACTGAGCTTGACATTTAATGATGACACGGTTTCTTTGATGTGCCTAATCTTCTGTGCCTGGTCACTACCACTGATTTCCTGGTATATGCAGATTACACCTCGGTGTTCATCTCAGTGTGTCTCATTCATAGCTGAGTTCTAAAGCATCACACCTCACTTGAGAAGTTTCTTTCCTGCACTTTCCCATCGAAACATTTTGATCCAATTGTCTATTTCATCAGGGAACAATTCTATGCTTTATTAGCCAGTAAATAAGAATTTGATTAAGATGTTACTACATGACCAGTGATATACGCTACGGGAAACACTAAATTCGCATAGTTCTGTATGAGTTGAAGACATGGTGATTTCTCTCGCTGAATAACTGACATTGTATTCGGCAAATGCAATGGCCCTAAAAACAGCTCAGATTTCAGGTTAAGAGACAGGATAATGCAGTGCAGGCTAAAATAATTCGGAAACTTTCATGGAAGAACTGGGACTTGAGAAAGCTCTGTAAAGTGAGTGACATTTACAGGAAGAAAGGGAGGGCCATGTCCAGTCAAAGGAAGAGTGCAAGTAGAGGCATCAAAAGCACTAGTCTTATGGATTTTGGATATCCTGTCAGGGAGGAGGAAGGGAGTGGTAGCTGTAGGGAGCTGGGTCCGAATCTGGGAAGTCGAAAGGAAAGTTTGGGGTGAGAGGAAGGACTCTCATGATAAAATATAATTCCAAAGACTCTAATATGCCAACATAGGGTGTCTCCAATGTCTCTGTTTCGTGAAGCACACAGAAAATGGCATTTGTGCAACACACGGTTTAAAGAAATGAGGAAATGGTTGGAGGTGATTTCCTGGGGATTTCTAGACGCTCAGGCTCAGTGTGCCTGCCCTAAGGACAGAGGGATGAATAATCAGCCAATCTAACCCTCTGATCAGGGGAAGCCTGTGTGAAAGTTCTGGAAGAGCTAACCTCTCTAAGGTTACTACTGAGTTGCATGTTCCTGTTCTCAAGAAACAAACTTTAATGAAACAGAGAATTTGGGGAAATAAAGTTGTAGTCTCAAAGGATGTCAGATAGGAACCAGAGAAGATTATTTTATTTTTTGTCTGTTGAGATTTTAGCATTATTGAAATCAAATACTGGTCTCGCTCATGTAGTACAGAAGCCTCTTTAATGACCCATAGCTTGTCTGTATCTTATATAGTCAAATGGCTTTGTGTGTAAGTGGCTAATGATATAGGCATGGATTAATTGAGTGATTGGTTAAATTGAACTAAAAATTTGGAAGAAAACATGTGTTCTTGTCAGGCTCAGCGCAGGATCCCCAAAACTTCATAACAGAATAAAGTCTATACGTCCATTGTATCAATCCAGCAAGTTCTTGAGTTGTCTGTGTCAGAATCATAGAAAGTCCCACAATAAAGTTAAATGGGAATATGCAGAATCTCATATTAACCCCTCATTTTAAGTATGCAAAGAAAAGAAGCAGGGGGAATGGTCTTTTCAGAGTGTCTTAGTCAATTGAATATCCAAGACAAGGCTGGAATTGTTTCTTTGCTCTTAGCCCAAGGCTCATGACAGGATACCACACTGACTCACTGACAATTTTACATGAATATCAGAATATAATCGAGTGAGAGCCCAAGGGTTTTGTCAAGTTATCACATTCCAAAAGTACAGTTGAAGCCAGAGTCATTCCACTCCTCTGTCTTTATCAGGTGCTGGACTGGAAAGTTGAAGCCAGTGTTTTCAGTTTATATTAACCTACATATTGTAATAATAGGGTTACTGTACTTAAATGTACACTTGAGGGGAGAAAAACAGACTTGGGAAAATCATTTTTGGGAAAAAATGATTTAAAAAAATTAGCAATACTACTGATTGTGAATGGAAATGGAAACTAACAAATTGAGACTATATTAATGAAAGTAAGAATGTGTGAGACATTTCCTTCCCGCATCTTTTCACAGCCCTTCTCAGACTGCTTTGCTGGTTTTCCTTTCTCCACATGCCCTACAAATAAATGTTGGGCTGTCTTTGGATTCTGTCATTGGAATTTTCCTTTTTTTCTATATATATTTTCAAACTAGCTCTCTCCCATCACCTTAAATATTACATATATCCAGAGCTTTCCTCTAAAGCCAGATTAATAAGTGATGGCCTATACCATATTTCCATTATCTACTCAAACTTACCAAACTCTACAGAATTGATTATCTGTACATGAATAAATAGTAAAATAAATTCTTTCCCAAGCTTTTTTCATTGAGATTAATTACCAAATGTTCAGATAAAAACTATTTCTTTCCTAAATTCATTTTCATCCATCAAATTTCTTTAGTTTCTATTTACATCTGAAACACCTCAAATCTGACTACAGTTTACTGACACATTGCTTAGTTTAATGACCATTTTCCATTACCTCCAACATGTCCCCTACAGTTCTCCCTGGTTCCTCTTGGCAATGCTCCAAGAGCAGCCAGAATAACCTTTTAAGAAAGTACAGTAGACCATGTGATTTCCCTGCCTAAATCTCGCTAGTAGTACCCCATTTTATTTAGATTAAAACTTGAACTTCTTACTTGCTACAGCCTAATGGTTTTATCTAACCTGGGCCTTGCTTACATCTCCAATTTCATACCTACTGTTCCTTATGATGCTGTATCCAGGCCTTTATGCTTACTGTTCTTTCATTTAAAATTCTCTCTGTCCAAATTTCTACATGACCACCTTCTCATCATTTGGATCCCAACTCAACTGGCACCTCAGAGAGGTCCACCCCAGCCATACAAAGCAGGACTTGCTGTGCCGTCTCAATTACTCTATGATACTGTGTTCTTTTATTTTCCTTTTAGCAATGAGAAATAACTGAAATCCCTCTTTTCTTTAATTGTCACTACTCCTTCTCTAGAACATAACTTCATGAAGATAAAGATTCTATTTTGTTCACCACTGTTCTTATAAGAGATGCTTGATAAGTATTTATTAACCTCCAATATTTTACAAAAATATACTTATTCAAATATCCAGGGCAAATTCTCTTGTCCAGCCCTTCTATCCCTTGCAACATTGACTCAGTGGAATTTTACTATATCTAGGGATTTTTTGTTTTGTTTTACATAACATGTTAAAGAATGCTAACTCTCAAAGCTCATTTTCCTTGGGCTCTGAGTTCCTTATGGATAAACTTGAGGAATTTATGTCTAATTACTTACAGATAAAATTATATTTATATGTTCTAAATTTCAGTACAAACATTTTGCTGAAATATCTGTTAGACTACTTTCATGATTATCACATCTCATAGTAGAAGAGGTAAATCTAGGTCAAGAAAATACTGAATTCAAAAGTGATTGCCTTAAGGGATTTTCTCAAGATGGTGGTGTGAGTGGGACAGTGGAAATCTCCTCCCAAAACCATATATATTTTGAAAATACATCAAATACAATTATTCCTAAAAGAGAGACCAGAAGATACAGTACAACAGCCAGGCTACATCTACATCTGAGAGAACTCAGCATCTCACAAAAACGGTAAGACACAAAGCCGTGACCCAGTGAGACCTGAGCACTTCCCGAACCCCAGCTCACCGGTGGGAGGAAAAGAATCATAGTGGGGAGGGAGTGGAAGCACACGACTGCTAAATAACCAGCCCTGGTGATCTGTACTGGGAGCACAGACATATGTTGCATGGTGTACTGGATATCAGAGAAACAGAAAAGTAAAATCTGAGACTGAAACTGCGAACGGGTCCCCACAGCTAGCTGCGCTGAGACAAAAGAAAAGCAGGTGCTTTAAAAGTCTTAAGGGGACAAGGGCTTAACAGGTGGACAAAATCGTAATGGCACACTCAGTCCAGCAGGCTGGGAATTTTAAGGAACTTCAGGTCCCCTCACCCCCCCGGGGTGGCAACACAGCTCTGAAGCCCCTCACGGAGATAAGCAGCCTGCCAGTCATTCCCCCCGCTGGCGCTGCAAGCAAACTGGCTGACCCGCCACAGCTGCAGAGCCTCTGGGGAACAGCCCCACCCACAGCAACCACACAGAGGCTCCTCCCAGCATGCGGCTAACCGGGCCAGACCCAGAGGCTGCCTCCTGCGCACAGCAGCCTGGCACAGATAGAGGAAGCCGGTGGAAAGTCCGGAAGGTACAAAGGGGCGCCATTCTCACAGGAGAACACACACGGCGTGCTGCAAATCCCTGCAGTGTCCTAGGCTATCCCGAGGGCCACCCTGCCTGCAGCAGCTCAGCAGATTAACCCAGAGGCTTCCCTCAGTGTGCGGGTAAACAGCACAGGCAGCGGAGAAGGGCAAGGTGACCAGCAAGCAAGAAGGGAATTTGTTCTCCCAGCTGACACACGCGCCACCTGCCTGTGACCACTTCTATCGCCATGATAAGGCAGAAGAACCTGGTCCAGTCCAAAATTACTCAAATGCCAGAGCTAGGGCCTGGTGAGACTGATATAACCAATCTTCTGAAAAAGAATTCAAAATAAAAGTCATAACCATGCTGATGAAGCTGCAGAGAAATATGCAAGAGCTAAGGGATGAAGTCCAGAGGGAGATAATACAAATGAAACAAACAATGGAAGGATTTAAGAGCAGACTGGATGAGGGGCAAGAGACTATTAATGGAATAGAAATCAGAGAACAGGAATACAGAGAAGCTGAGCCAGACGGAGATAAAAGGAACTCTAGGAATGAAAGAATATTAAGAGAACTGTGTGACCAAGCCAAATGGAACAATATTTGCAATATAGGGGTACCAGAAGAAGAAGAGAGAGAAAAAAGGACAGAAAGTGTCTTTGAAGAAATAACTGATGAAAATATCCCCAAGTTGGGGAAGGAAATAGTATCTCAGACCATGGAAGCCCACAGATCTCCCAACACAAGGGACCCAAGGAGGACAACACCAAGATATATAATAATTAAAATGGCAAAAATCAAAGACAAGGGCAGGGTATTGAAAGCAGTCAGAGAGAGAAAAAAGGTCACCTTCAAAGGAAAACCCATCAGGCTATCATCAGACTTCTCAACAGAAACCTTACAGGCCAGAAGGAAGTGGCATGATATATTTAATGCAATGAAACAGAAGGGCCTTGAACCAAGAATACTATATCCACAAAGATTATCATTTAAACTTGAAGGAGTGTTTAAACAATTCCCAGATAAGCAAAAGTTCAGGGAATTTACATCCCACAAACTATCTCTACAGTGTATTTTAAAGGGACTTCTCTAGATGGAAGTGTTCCTATGGCTACATAGATGTCACCAGAGAAAATAAAATCACAGCAAAGAAAGCAAACCAACCAAATACTAACTAAAGGCAAAAAATAAAATCAGCTATCCACAAAAGCAGTCAAGGGAAACACAAAAGAGTACAGAATAAGACACCTAACATATAAAGAGTGGAGGAGGAAGAATAAGAAGGGAGAGCAATAAAAAATCATCAGACTGTGTTTATAATAGCATAAAAAGTGAGTTAAAATCAGACGATTAGATAGTAAAGAAGCTACCCTTGAACCTTTGGTAACAACAAATCCAAAGCCTGCAATGGCAATAAGTACATACCTATAGATAATCACCCTAAATGTAAATGGACTGAATGCACCAATAAAAAGACACAGAGTAATAGAATGGATAAAAAAGCAAGACCCATCTATATGCTACTTACAAGAGATTCACCGCAAAACCAAAGACATACACAGACTAAAAGTGAAGGGATGGAAAAAGGTATTTCATGCAAACAATAGGGAGAAAAACTCAGGTGTTGCAGTACTTGTATTAGACAAAATAGACTTCAAAACAAAGAAAGTAGCAAGAGATAAAGAAGGACATCACATAATGATAAAGGCGTCAGTCCAACAAGAGGATATCACCATTATAAATATCTATGCACCCAACACAGGAGCACCTACATTTGAGAAACAAATACTAACAGAATGAAAGGAGGAAACAGAATGCAATGCATTCATTTTAGGAGACTTCAACACACCACTCATTCCAAAAGACAGATCAACCAGGCAGAAAATAAGTAAGAACAGAGGCACTGAACAACAAAAAAAGAACAACAGATGAACCTAACAGACATCTACAGAACTCTACACCCAAAAGCAGCAGGATACACATTCTTCTCAAGTGCACATGGAACATTTCCCAGAATAGACCACATACGAGGCCACAAAAAGAACCACAGTAAATTCTAAAAGATTGAAATTTTACCAACAACTTCTCAGATCACAAAGGTATAAAACAAGAAATAAAGTGTATAAAGAAAACAAAAAGGCTCACAAACACATGGAGGCTTAACACCATGCTCCTAAATAATCAATGGATCAATGACCAAATTAAAATAGAGATCAAGCAATATATGGAGATAAATGAAAACAACGCCGGAATGTCCCAACTTCTTTGGGACACAGCGAAGGCAGTTCTAAGAGGAAAGTATATAGCAAGCCAGGCCTATTTAAAGAAGGAATAACAATCCCAAATGTATAGTCTAAAGCCATAATTATTGAAACTGGAAAAAGAAGAACAAACGAGGCCCAAAGTCAGCAGAAGGAGGGACATAATAAAGATCAGAGAAGAAATAAATAAAATTGAGGAGAATAAAACAATAGAAAAAAATCAATGAAACCAAGAGCCTGTTCTTTGAGAAAATAAACAAAAATAGATAAACCCCTAGCAAGACGTATTAAGAGAAAAAGAGAATCTACACACATAAACAGAATCAGAATTGAGAAAGGAAAAATCACAACAGACACCACAGAAATACAAAGAATTATTAGAGAGTATTATTAAAATCTATGTGCTAACCTAGAAGAAATGGACAACTTTCTAGAAAAATACAACCTTCCAAGGCTGACCAAGGAAGAAACAGAAAATCTAAACAGACCAATTACCAGCAATGAAATTAAATCAGTAATCAAAAAACTACACAAGAACAAAATCCCTGGTCCAGATGGATTCACTGCTTCATTTTATCAGACATTTAGAGAAGACATAATACTCATTCTCTTAAAGTTTTCCAAAAAAATAGAAGAGGAGGGAATACTTCCAAACTCATTCTATGAAGCCAGCATCACTCTAATACCAAAACCAGGCAAAGAACCCACAAAAAAAGAAAATTACAGACCAGTAACCCTGTTAAACATAGATGCAAAAATACTCAACAAAATATTAGCAAACTGAATTCAAAAATACATCAAGAGGATCATACACCATGATCAAGTGGGATTCATCTCAGGGATGCAAGGATGGTACGACATTTGAAAATCCATCAACATCCTCCACTACATCAACAAAAAGAAAGACAAAAAACATATCATATCTCCATAGATGCTGAAAAATCATTTGACAAAATTAAACATTCATTCATGATAAAAACTCTCAACAAAATAGGTATACAGGGCAAGTACCTCAACATCATAAAGGCCAAATATGACAAACCCACAGTCAAAATCATACTTAACAGTGAGAAGCTGAAAGCTTTTCACCTGAGATCGGGAACAAGACAGATATGCCCACTCTCTCCACTTTTATTCAACATAGTACTGAAGGTCCTAGCCATGGTAATCAGACAAAACAAAGAAATAAAAGGCATTCCGATTGGTAAGGAAGAAGTCAAACTGTCCCTGTTTGCAGATGACATGATACTGTACATAAAAAACCCTAAAGAATCCACTCCAAAACTACTAGAACTAATATCTGACTTCAGCAAAGTTGCAGGATACAAAATTAATACAGAAATCTGTTGCATTCCTATACACTAACAATGAACTAGCAGAGAGAGAACTCAGGAAAACAATTCCATTCACAATTGTATCAAAAAGAATAAAATACCTAGGAATAAACCTAACCAAGGAAGTGAAAGACCTATACCCTAAAAACTACAAGACACTCTTAAGAGAAATTAAATAAAACACTAACAAATGGAATTCATCCCATGCTCTTGGTAGGAAGAATTAATATTGTCAAAATGGCCATCCTGCCTAAGCAATCTGCAGATTCAATGCAATCCCTATCAAAATACCAATAGCATTCTTCAACAAACTAGAGCAAACAGTTCTAAAATTTATATGGAACCACCAAAGACCCTGAATAACCAAAGCAATCCTGACAAGAAAGAATAAAGCAGGGGGGATCTTGCTTCCCCACTTCAAGCTCTACTACAAAGTCACAGTAATCAAGATAATTTGGTACCAGTACAAGAGCAGACCCATAGACTAGTGGAACAGAATAGAGAGTCCAAATATTAACTCAAACATATATGGTCAATTAATATACGATATAGGAGCCATGGATATACAATGGGGAAATGACA
This sequence comes from Phataginus tricuspis, assembly GCA_029783875.1. Classification (NCBI taxonomy): domain Eukaryota; kingdom Metazoa; phylum Chordata; class Mammalia; order Pholidota; family Manidae; genus Phataginus; species Phataginus tricuspis. Next base: position 68,437,682 of record JAQQAC010006904.1, on the reverse strand, counting down.
GCCTCTTCAATAGCTGGTGTTGGCAAAACTGGACAGCTACATGTAAGAGAAAGAAACTGGACTACTGTCTAATCCCATACACAAAAGTAAACTCGAAATGGATCAAAGACCTGAACGTAAGTCATGAAACCATAATACTCTTAGGAAAAAAATAGGCAAAAATCTCTTGAATATAAACATGAGCAACTTCTTTGTGAATATATCTCCCTGGGCAAGGGAAAGAAAAGCAAAAATGAACAAGTGGGACTATATCAAGTTGAAAAACTTCTGTACAGTAAAGGACATTATCAGTAGAATAAAAAGACATCCTACAGTATTGGAGAATATACTCATAAATGACATAACCAATAAAGGGTTGACATCCAAAATATATAAAGAGCTCATGCACCTCAACAAACAAAAAGCAAATAATCCAATTAAAAAATGGGCAGAGGGGCTGAACAGACACTTCTCCAAAGAAAAAAATGGCAATCAGGCACATGAAAAGATGCTCCACATCACTAATCATCAGAGAAATGCAAATTAAAACCATAATGAGATATCACCTCACACCAGTTAGGATGGCCACCATCCAAAAGACAAACAACAACAAATGTTGGCGAGAATGTGAAGAAAGGGGAACCCTCCTACACTGCTGGTGGGAATGTAAATTAGTACAACCATTGTGGAAAGCAGTATGGAGGTTCCTCAAAAAACTCAAAATAGAAATACCATTTGACCCAGGAATCCCACTCCTAGGAATTTACCCCAAGAATGCAGCAGCCCAGTTTGAGAAAGACAGATGCACCCCTATGTTTATTGCAGCACTATTTACAATAGCCAAGAAATGGAAGCAACCTAAGTGCCCATCAGTAGATGAATGGATTAAGAAGATGTGGTACATATGCACAATGGAATATTACGCAGCCATAAGAAAAAAACAAATCCTACCATTTGCAACAACATGGATGGAGCTGGAGGGTATTATGCTCAGTGAAATAAGCCAGGCCGAAAAAGACAAGTACCAAATGATCTCACTCATATGTGGAGTATAAGAACAAAGAAAAAAAAAAAATGAAGGAACAAAACAGCAGCAGACTCACAGAACCCACGAATGGACTAACAGTTACCAAAGGGAAAGGGACTGGGGAGATGGGTGGGAAGGGAGGGATAAGGGGGTAAAAGGGGCATTACGATTGGCAGACATAGGGTGGGGGGGCACGGGGGGAACTGTACAGCTCAGAGAAGACAAGTAGTGATTCTCATCTCACTACGCTGATGGACAGTGACTGTAATAGGGTTGGTGGGGGGGACCTGATGAAGGGGGTAGTTTAATCATCACAATATTGCTCATGTAATTGTAGGTTAATACTAAAATAAAATAAATTAAAAAAAAAATACATCCTAAAATTCAAAAAAAAAAAAGATCACAAAGGTGAGAAGTGTAACAGCTCTATGAACATCAGATGCACAAAGCAGTGTGTTTTGTTTCATTTTTTTAACATCCCTTTGCAGTCAGGCTGAGAGATCCAACAGTGAAAAATGAAATGAGTTGCTGTGAATAAAATGCCGTGTTATAAATATAAAGCTCGGTTTTACTTCCACTTTGATTTGTGGGGCAGGGTCACAATGTGAAAAGAAACATAATTCTGTCATTTGTCCAGAGCAAGCCTATATAAAATTCCCCAATTTAGAACTGGAAAGGAACTCGGGGTCATTTAGTTCAATCATCACAGTTTAAACCTCTGGAAATAGTGGGCCATAGTTCTTAAGTGACTGGCCTAAGATACATAGGAGCTGAGTAGAATAATTGCAACTAGAGCCCCTTCCTCTGGCCCTAGTCCATGAAGTTCCTTCATTTTTCCCCACTGAGCTCATGGCCCCCTTGAAAACCTATTAGATATAAGGAGCCTGCAAACTACGGCAACAGAACACTCAAAGACCCACATAAAATCACATCTCAACTAACCTGAAGTCTTTTAGCATGAGTTGTTCCAGGTGACTGATTTGGGGTGACTTTCAAAAACACATCTTTAGTTTCAATACTTCCTAATAAGATTGTGTCTTAAAAAGGTTAGTACCTCTTTTTGGCCTAAATAATTTGGTCATTATTTGTTACCATAGAGGAAGAAGGTACAGAACATTCTGCCGAATCAGTTCTTATCCAAAGCTGTAACCTGTTAATTGCATTTTTCGATGGTTTTCTTACTATATACCACTTTCTCCTAAAAGTACTAACAATAATGACAATAATAATTTAGTCATTGAGGCTTATGTTAATTTAGGTCTGTTGAATGAAGATTTTATAATCACCATGTTAAAAGAAGTTTTTTATTACCACTAATAGAATGGATATTCATTTGTAGAAAACGTATATATGGAAAGAGATGCTGTGTTGACCTGACCAGCTTCTGTTCCATCTCTTCCTCTCCATGTAGGAACCACGGGATTTGCATGGGACTGACCTCTGAAGGGAACAGGTTAATGTGATGCTCAGAGCGGGGTGGCAACATCCAATCAAATCCAACCATTCAGTTCTGGGGGTGCCTCTGACCGGCGTCGGGCTCTGGCTGGTCAAATCAGATGAAGAACACAGCTCTTTCTGATGGTCCTCGTTTGGGGTGCAGATGGGCGGGCTAGAGGCCCAGCTGCCCCCGGGCTGCGTGACGCGAGCCATCCCGAGGATGAGGACATCATACAGAAGAGGAGGCAGAGCTGCAAGCATCTCCGAGGAGGACAGACAGCCCCCTGACGCAACCATGCCAGAAAGTGACTTTACTCTGAGGTCTTCTATTTCATGAGGCAATGCCCTTATTTTTATTTTTAGACCAATTTGGATTGGTTTTACAGTTATGCCTCATTTCAAGTGTAACCAAAGACACTTGAAATGACACAATTTGTTATTTTACTATTCAGAGATCATCATTGTTAGCGCTTTGGTTTGGAGACTCTCAATCTTGTGTGTGTGTGTTTGTGTGTTTGAGATAAAATATTTTAAAACAATGTTGAGAATAAATAACACCTACAGTTTTGTAGGTCGTTATTTTAATGAAGATGTCACAGATATATTTGCATCATTATCTTTAATGACTTCACACTATCACATTACGTGTGTGTGTCATAATTTATTAAATCTAGACTTTATATTTGGATACAGGTTGCTTCCAATTTCTTGCTGTTTAAACAGCAGTATAGTGAACAAGTTTGCAGCTGTTTTCCCTGTGATATCCAGGTTTATTACTTTATAAATACTAAAAATTTGACAATTTTAGGGTCAAATACTATGCATAAGTCTAAGGATTTTGATTTGCATTGCCAACTTGCCCTTAGAGATGCAATTCTCCCCTCAAAAATTGTGTAATCATGCTCATTTTAACATTCCATCATGATACAGTTCTCGGAAGTAAAATAATATCAACTTCTTCAAAGGTACAGAAGCTATAATTGCACATTATTGTACATTATGATCAATGTTGTTGATATTAATAACATCATAGCTAATAAAAATACTACTTAAGCAATTTATTTTGTGCCAGACATTTTAAGGTTTTCCTGATTAGATCTTCGCATCACTCCTGAGAGTTAGGTATCATTAACTTCATTTTAAATGAGAAAAAAACAGGGCAAATATGTTTCAGAGATAGCATAGCTGATAAATTTCAAAGCAACTCAATGCTACTATTGCTCAATGCAACAATCTCTGGAGAGCAGAACTCAAGGGATGCCCTGGAGGAGGACAACCTGGATAGGAAATATGATGAACGTTAAGGTTTCTTGGAGTTCACTCTCGATATATTCATATGGCCATACCATACTGTCCAGATTAACCTTTGGGTGGGATTTTTCAATTTTTATGAATTATGATTAATGACTGCATTAAAATAAGCCAGGATGATAACACTAAACTTTAGTTTTGTTCTTGCGGCCATCCAGTAGCGTATGAATCACATGCACAGTGAACATGGTTCTCACTTTAACACATAGTTAACTATGAAAAGAGGCCACAGCTAACAGTACCCTTCTTTACTCAGACCTTTCCTCGCAGAACTTAACATTCCTGACTTGATCAAACAGTACAAGCAGTCAAGGTCGCCTTACAATTTCTGATTTCAGGTGGTGGTGGAAAAAGTACTTAATGTCCCTGCCAGGAACTTAGTGCACTAGACAGTTGTGCTGCGGGGCTTGCTGCGGACAGGACAAAAGGTTAAGTGGGAAATATGAGGAATTATAGGTGAGGTGTACAGGAGGAAATACAGGCTGATCAGTCCAACTGTAGAGAGTGGTGTGAACACTCTTGTTATAGTTGTTCCACCCTCTCTTAAGTCGTATAAATCAAAGACTAAATTGCTGTTTGACAATACTTTCTGAGTTTACCATAGCCTTTTTGGAAGCAAGTAGCTCAAAAAATTAAGAAAATACTTTTTAAATGCAAAAGGCTAAATTTCATTTTTCAGGAAAGTTGATGATGATACGCTTAGCTTGCACAAAATGTGTCACATCTACTCTCCATCACAGGAAGGATAGTGATATCACTGACCATATGTAAACATGAAAACAAACTCTGCAGAGGAAACATCACCATCTACTCAAAAGTTAATATGATTTTAAGGAAAATGCGCCCCAAGACAACAACTTAAATATGCAGCTGCGGAAGATGCTACCTATCACCTTGTGATACATGGCCTTTCATTTAGATCAAATAACTCTTTGTTTAACTTCATTTTGCTAATTTTCAACTACAAGATTTCTTATACACAAATGAAAAGTGAATTAGTTGCTGTAAATGGTTAGCTCAATTAGCAATAAATGCACTTTAAAATAGTTCAATTATGTAAATTTTATTTCAGTGTCTTAGATGCTTCAAATGAAAATCACTTAATTCTGATAATGGGTTTTTTAAACCCAAAGTATTAATCCAAGATAACACTTTTTACAATTCAGTCTGTTGAAACTGAAAGATCTGACATTGTTGGTGATTTTTAAAATGTAGTTCAAAGGTTTAACACTGAAAATAAAACCGTTTTTGTAATATAAACACAAATTTTGCTGGAGCAGTGTCATGACAAAAACAATATTTTTACTAGTTTAAGTATGGCCAATTATAATTTCTATAGAAGACTGTCTGCAGAAACGTCTTCTATCTCCATACTCTGCTTATGTGCTCTTCATACCCTTTTCATGAAGTGGCTGCAGTCTGTGTCCTCTGTCTTAAATTTCGGGCAAAAATTTCTTAAAGCTCTGTTAGAGTATGGCAGGTGTCATCATGTGACTTCCAAATCCTGATGATTGAAATGCCATGCATTTCTGCTTTGATCCCTTGACATACCATGCTGTAAGTAAATCCAAATAAGCTCATTCAAGGAGACCATTTGATGAGATGACATGTAGACGTTCAAGGCAACAGCTCAGTGAGGCTCTAGCTGACGGATTCATCCACTAGATAGGTGAGTGAAGACTCTTCCAGATGAGTCCACCCACCAGCTATTGAGGTATTTCAAACTTTCAAGTGTTCCTGGCTAAGACCCTAGACATTGTGGAGCAGAGATATGTCTCCCCGCTGTGCCCTGCTGACATAAAGAATTCTTGACACAGAAAGTCTCCAAGCATAATAATGTTGCTGCTTTATGCTATGAGATGTTTGGGTGATTTCCTATGCAGTAGCAGCTAAGGACCATCTTAAAGAAACCAGTGAAAAAGAAATGTATTTGTAATTGATTATGATGCACATATAATTCAAAATAGATTTTGAACAAACATGATATTCTACAGGTTTAAAGAAAAGCTATATTTGTCCAAAATTTACAAATATTTTATGTACAAGCTCTTAGAATAAATGACAGAATTTTGTGAAGGAACTGAAATTTAGTATAATAACAGCTTAGTATCATAGTATGCACTGTCTCTCTTGACTGCTCAGCGCCAAATTTTGTAAATTAACTTTTTTGGGTAAGAACACTTAATGTAACATTTACAATCATGACAGATTTTCAAGTGCACACATATAGTATTCCAAACTAAAGGTGCAATGTTGTACAAATCTCTAGAACTTACTCATTTTGTATAACTGAAACTTCATACCATTGAACAGCAACTTTCCATTTCTTCCTCCCACAAGTCCCAAGCTAAATAGTATTTTTAAAGGCTAATTAGTATTCTATAGTAGATATATACCACATTTTCTTTATCCATTTATCCACTGATGGACTCATAGGTTGTTTCCAAATCTTGGCTATTATGAATACTGCTGAATGAACACGGGAGTGCTAATATCGCTTGAAGATACTGATTTCAATTCTTTGGGAGATAATACTCAAAACTGGTATTGATGGATCAAATGATAGTTCTATTCCTAATTGTTTTGAGTAATCTCTATTCTGTTTTTTATAGTGGCTGCACTGTTACACATTCCCACCAACAGTGTATAAGGGCTCTAATTTCTCCATATCCTCACCAATACTTATCTTTTTTTCTATACTAGCCATCCTAACAGAGATGAAGTGATATCTCATTACGTTTGATTTGCATTTCTCTTCTAGTTTGTGACTGAGCAACTTATCATATACCATTTCTGTGTCTTCTTTGGAGAAATGTCTGTTCCAAGTCTTTTGCCCACTTTTTAATCAAATGATCATCATTATTATTATATTATTGCTATTTGTTGTAGGAGCTCCTTATATAGTTTTGGTATTAATCCCTTATCAGATATACAGTTTGCAAATACTTTCTCCCATTTCATAGGTTGCTTTTTCATTCTGTTGATTTTTTCCTTGTTGTGCAGAAACCTTTTCATTTGATGTAATTCCAAGTGTTTATTTTTGCTTTTGCTGCCTTCATTTTTGGTGTTATAACCAAGAAATAATTGCTTAGATCAATGTGATAAAGACTTTTTCCTGTGTTCTTCTAGGAGTTTTACACTTTCAAGGCTTACTTTTAAATGTTTAATATATTTTGAGATGATTTTTGTGTATAGTAGAGGGTCCAATTTCATTCTTTTGCATGTGGATACCCAGATTTCCAAACCATTTGTTGAGGACATTACCTTTCCCTGCTGTGTATTCTTTGCACCTTTATCAAAGATCAAGTGATCTTAACATTCATGGATTTATTTCCAGGTTCTATACTCCATTCCCTTGGTCTACTTGTGTTTTTATGCGAGTTCTATACTGTTTTCATTACTGTAGCTTTGTAATATTTTTTGAAATTGGGAAGTGTGATGTCCCCAACTTTGTTCCTTCTCAAGATTATTTTGGTTATTCAGGGTCTATTGTGGTTCCATGTGAATAGGATTGCTTTTCTAGTTCTGTAAAAAAATGCCATTGGTATTTGTACAGGGATTACATTGACTCTCTAGATTACTTTAGGTAATATGGACACTTTTTGCAATATAAAATATTTCAATCTGCGAATGTCTTTCACTTTATTTATGTCTCCTTGAACTTCTTTCATTGATATATGTAGTTTTCAATGTACAAGTCTTTTGTTTCTTTGATTAAATTCATTCCTATGTATTTTATTCTTTTTGATCCAAGTGTAAATGAGATTTTCTTAATTTCCTTTTTTGGATAGTTCATTAGTAGTGTACAGAATCATAACAGATTTTGGTATGTTGATTCTGCACCCTACAACTTCACTGAATTTGTTTAGTTCTAACAGTTTTGTTTTGTTTCTGTAGAGTCCTTAGGATTTTCTCTATATAAGATGATGTCATCTACAAACACAGATCATTTTACTGCCTCCTTTCTGATCTGGATGGCTTTTATTTCTTTTATTGCCTAATTGCTCTGGCTAGGACTTTAGCACTAAGTTGAACATAATTGGTAAGAGCGAGCTTCCTTGTCTTGTTCCTGATCTCAATGGAAAAACTCAGTTTTTCACTGATGAGTATTACGTTAGCTGTGGAATTGCACAAATGGCCTATTATATTAAGTTAAATTCTTTCTAAATTAATTCTTTTAGAGTTTTTATCATGAAAGTGTGTTGAATTTTGTGAAATGCTTTTTTCTTTTTGCATGTATTGAATTTCAGGAAAATATTTGATAGACATTCTGTTATGGTAGAAAGCATGTATGTTCTGCATCAGCATGGAATTAAAATAGACAATTCTATATTTTACTTTAAAAAATGCTGTCTTTAAAAATAATTTTCCATGCAAGATACTCATAATGGAGTAAAGAAAGGCAGCATCTATAAAAAATTATGTAGGTGCATTATCACATTTCAAGAAAAACCCAAAATTTAGTGAGAATATTATTTATTGAGCAGAATTTGGTTTGATTTTACCAAGTATATTGGCACCTATAGAGAAAACATTTCTTCAACTAAGATACATTATTACAAATCAATAAAAAAGATATAAGTATTAAATAATTAGAGATTAAAATGCAACTGTAAAGATGATTACAGTCAATTTAATTTAGAAATAAGATATTATAGGAAATTCATTCTTTAGAAAAATATTATATATTAGAAATAGACAAAACTCAAAATCTGATTAAGGTGCATGAGCACATATCATAAATAATTATTCTGTTTGTTATTTTAATATTTAGGTTAATAAAAAAACTTTATTTTGCTTCGATGTATTTCAATGTTACTTTAATTTTTTTTAATTAAGGTATCATTGATATACAATCTTATGAAGGTTTCACAAGAGCAACATTGTAGTTTCAACATTCACCCATATTAGCAAGTCCCCCCACCCCATTGCAATCAGTCCATCAGCAACATTAATTTTTGTAAAGAATTTTGTTTCATAAAATAATTTTAAATAAGGCTTTTTATGTCTACTAATATAATAAAACCAATTTGTTAGTCCATAACTATTCAAATATATATATGAAACAAAGGGGGCACTAAATTCATGTATATAATAAATATAATATTTAAGCCTCTGTATATGTATATTCAAGTGTATGTGGTGGTGTGTGTATAAAATTGTGATTATTTTCAGTGTCCTCTTTATTTTCAGAAGCCTCCTAGTTTAGACAATAAGTTCTACGGCCATCCCAATTAAAAGAGATCATTTCTAATATTGATATTATTCAAAGCTAAGCATTTGTTTTCAATACAGGTATAATGTAAAGTAGGTATAATTCTCATGAGGCGGTGTCCATGGTGTGGAGACAAGCACAGCCTGCTTGTAACCTTTGTCCCAGAATAACCATGGGTCCACACGGCCCCCTCCTCCAGGTGATGTGCTAAGTATAAGGTGTGTTGATGGCCTGGGGCTGGCCAAACCCAGGCCTGCCTTATCTATGGAAACATCTTACTGGGAGACAGACCCCTCTGACCAAGGTTTTGTTCCTCGAGGTGCTGGTCACACAAGAACGTTCCCTTCCAACAAAACACATAGTTTTGTCCCCTCGGCCCATAGAAGCAGTTCCCCCCACTCATGATACTGATGCACAACCTTGTCCAGTCAGCTGCTCCTGGACTCTGTGCATAAGTCCCAGTAAACCTTCATGTCTCATAAGGCATCTCTGGGTCTTTTGAGACCTCTTCCCATCACGACTCACCCAGTTGGGCACACGATTGGACTTGTGATCACAATCATGAGAATCAAATCTACTTTTGAGTCAGTAAACAGTTGAGAAAATAAATGGCTCTATGGCAGTTCCCCAGCTCTACAGAATGTAAGTTTGATCAGAAAGCTGACAGAGGAGTTTGTTTTTAAGTAGCAACACTACACAGGCAGGAGAACATGCTCAAGTGCTCAGTGCAGACCTCAGCTATCATCAAGCTGGTGGCTGGGGATGGCTCCTTCACCACTTTCCTCTGACCCCCTCACTCGCCCATCTGCTTCTCGCCTGTGGGCTTCCAAGCAGCACGATGTTCTAGAAACTCAGTTATGCTAGTGGAATTGGAAGGCAGGAGCTGGGTATTCTCTGAAGCTGGCCAAATGTTTTCAGCTGTGGTCAGCCCTACAAAATTTAGAAAGGACTTTCATTTTTCTTCTACAAACAGCACCAAATTGGGTGCCTTGTAATTTAAATAATGTTCATTAAAAACTTCCTCATGGAAAACTTCACAAAGTCAGATCGCCCGTGGAGCTGAGAAACTGTAATGAGCTAGCGACTGCCAGCGTTAGAGCAATAATGACTTCAAGGTCATGGACTGGCAGAATGCTGAAGGAGAAACGACTGGCAAATATCAAAGATGCAGAAGAAGAAGATGTATTCCAAGAATTTGTTGAAACGGTGCCACTGCTAGAAGTCATTCAAGTAAGTTCAAGAGAGTAAAATGATCAGGGTGGTGAATAAATGCTGCTTTGTGAATAGTTCTCTTGGCTAAGTATATCAGAATGATTTTGCAACTACTCTGAAATAGAAATAGAGAGCAAGAGTTTGAAGGATGGGGTGCAAGTGGAGAAAGACAAACAAGAAATATTTATCTTTCCTTGTTACTTCCTCAGTCAGAATCACTAAAGAAATATCCACCTTTCGTTGAGTAAATACTCATAAAGGCCTCTTATCTTTAATCCAGAGCCCAGAAGAAAAACAAGCTAATAATAATGTGTAATAATAATGGGGCTGGTGGGGGGGACCTGATGAAGGGGGTAGTTCAATCACCATAATATTGCACATGTAACTGTAGATTAATGATACCAAAATAAATTATAAAAAAATAATAATGTGTAATAATTTTCATGTGGTCATGTATTTCTGAATGTCTGGTATGTGACAAATGTTGCTTGAGGTGCTAGGGATTCAGTATAGAACAAAACAAAACCCCACTCTCAAAGGGCTCGTATTATGGTAGACATTCAGCAAACACCTGATACAAAGAGTAACAGATGCTATTTTGAAGGATTCATCAGAAAAGATATTTGAGACAGACAGCGTAATGAGGTAAGTAGCTAGCCGCGTGACTATCTGAAGCATGAGTGTTTCAGGGCAGAGAGCAGCCATTGTAAAGGCCCCTTGCCAGCACCTGCTGAGGAACAGGAAGAGGTGGAAAGGAGTGCAATTTGCCTTGGAATGGGAAGTAAAGTAAGGAAAGTAAATGGGGTAGGCAATAAGGGAGATTTACCAAATACCAGGCCATCATCACAAAACACAAAAATATAGTATCTGTTGAGCTACTATTTTAGAATATGGAAGTCAACATAGGAAAGCAGTGCTAAGGTCCCCAATTCAGAGGTAAAATCAGTATTTCAGATAGTCTACACACTTTCAGTGTGCTAATAGGGCACCTGTGCCTTCCCTACCTGTCGCTCCGCCATTGCCCTTTAAACAGAGCTGCCTTCTGAGCATCCCCAGAAGTTGACCAAGACTTCTTGCCACCTAGACAGTAAGTATCTGCTTTCCCAAACTCATGGTAGGCCACAGGCCATGGCAACTGTGGCCTTCTTTCTCTTTGAAGAACCACTTTGGAGCTTAATTTATAGCTCTACAAACACTAACCTATGATTCCTTTGGTTTTATTCCACCCATTCTCATCCCACCTCAGACCTACAAGCTCCGCACCTGCTGTTGCTTCTCTCCACCAGGTCCCCCTGCCTACCCCACCACACGCACACATCTGCAGAGCCTACGTGCACCAGGTTGACCTAACAAAATGATGGCTATGATTGATTATTTGAAAAATTAAGATAATTAATCTTGAAGGCGACATGTGGACAGAACCCTAAGGATATAATTTACTAATAGGTCTTTCCTCATGAACCATAGTAACACTTGAAAAGCCCATGAAATCATACATAACCTGGAGGTTACCATGTGTTTGTTTCCACTTGGATGTTAACAATTGATAGTTCTTCTATGATAGTCTTATTTTATTTTAGTTACACAACCTATTTTGCATAACAACAAAAGCATAGTAAAAGGCTGTGTCATGTGAGTGTGTGTGCATGTGTTAGACTAATGAAAAAGAATTGTATACTTCCTTTCTGCTTACCCTTCCCCCATTCAAATATTATCTGTTCACAGAGCCCCTACAAAAAACCTTACTATAGGAAAGTGTCTATTCAAAGGTTGTATACCTGATGACAGATACAAGGTTTTTATGATGTTTACGTTTCCTGTGTCAAAAAGAAGTGGATAGCAATCCCCTAGCAGCAATAAATAAATAATGTTGCAGTGATTAAACTAAGGCAACCAGATAGGACTTGGGACTATTTCTTTCCAAGCAGAGGAAAATATGAATGAGCTGGCAAGTTCACACAGGAAACCACAGACTGAATTTCTAAGAGCCCAGGTCTCGATTCTTTGCAGAGGCTGTTCAGCGTCTTCTTCATTAAAGTTATTAATAAGCAGCACTGCTTCCTATCCCAACCCCAGGGCACCTTCCCATTAACTTCCGTACATTCAAACAGAGCATAATCCTTATTGGGAGCTTAACTGGTTTTAATCTATGACAAGATGTTGCTTCTTCACTCATCATTATTTATTTCCATAATAACTCATTTATAGGGGAACTTATCCAGAGCCAAACAAAACAATAGAGAGGAAAAAGAGAACTATGTTCAAAAATTATTATACGTAATTTCACCAACCTTCCCCGCCCCCCTGAAAATTCCCATGGGTTTACAAGAACCACTAAGCTTCAAAAAAACCACGTGGCTTAACCTTACAGGTAAAGCTTATTTGGGGGATTACAGTGTTGGATTTTTAGATGACGGAACTAATGATTTTTAATTAAACCTCCTCATCATTCCTTAGCAGCATAAAAAAAAACTTTTGTCTGAAATGCCAGAAATCTCTTTTACAAAGAAGTCTTATCATTGTCAAGGCCATAAAATACAAATAAATTAGCTCTCAAGCATTCCTCCATCAACACAATTTCTTTGTTAGTTCTGTAGTTTTGTTGCCCGGGGTTAAGGGTGGAGAAACACTGAGTTATATCAAGTTGATATGAGTATCTTAAAATTTTCTTAGGTTTCTTGTAAACTCCATTTCCTATGAAGTATCACCTGACTCATTTCCATTCAAGATTCTCTGTTAAAATAAACATCCCTATATGGAAAGAATTTAGATTTATCAAAGTCTGCTAAAAGCAAAACCAACCAAACAAACCAAACCTACAGGTGTTGGCTGACCAGTCACCTACTTACGCATCTCCTTCCAGCGATCATACTTTCATACAAATAACTTAACCACACTTCCTTCTACTCCCTTCCTTTCTTGTTTTATGTTTAAATAATTTTCCAGTTCAACAAGTAACTTTGGTTTGCTTCTGATGGCGGGTACCTATGTAGTAATTTGAGACTTTGTATTAGTAGAGAACAGTAATTAGTAGGAAAATTAACTGAATGTGTTCAACAGACTTAAATCTCAGAATAAGATGTGAATAAGGTAGTTTTAACTATCCCTTGGAATGTAATTCTGTGAAAAACTATATCAGGTTGTAAAATCTTGATACAAAAAAATCTTTAAGTGCTTAATCATTCTCAAGTGACTTCTGAATATATTTTTACCTGAAACAGCAGATTAAAATGGCATCAATGTGTCCACTAAAACTGAGAAAATGTTTCTGAATGTGAGCGGCCAGCAGGTTGCCCCTTTACACATACCAACCAACAGAAACTAAGCAGGTAACGCAGCTGCCAGATTCTCTCAAAGGTAGGTAGTTCATCCAAAGTGAAATAATCCCTGAAAGAGGATGGAGCTATTCTCAGGCACATGTGTTTTAACAGGATTTATTTTTGAGATGCATTAGCTGCCCCTCAGTTCACTGTGCATAAGGAAATGAAAAGAGATTCAAATTGGAAAAACACTAAGCATTATAAATTGCAGCTATTACCATACAGCTGAAAGGAAAGACAAAATTACAGAGCATATTAGTAACATAGTGGAACCTCAAAAATCTAGATGACAACTGGTACTCTCAAAGAACCAGTATGTTTCAGGAGTTAATCATTCAGACCAGCTACAACCCTCAGACAAGTTTGCATTAGAAATGTAGATGGTAGCACAGGTTTTAATTTAGAATTCAGATCAAGGCATGTTCAGTCTCCCAGATCATATAAAACTAGGAGACTGGACAACCAAAGTCAATGGCCCTTAATTTTAAACCTTATCATTCCTCTTCTTTCTCTCTCATTCTCCCTCTCCGGTCTTTTACATTTGATCAGACCCTTCTTGAAAATCTCTCTTCCCCAAACATCCACGACATGGTATAGTTCTAGTTCTCATCTTGTCACTTGGCTCGCTCCGAGCTCTTTGGTGTTTTCAAATGACCACAGGGCATCTTGATCTGAATGTTTCAATAGTTTCTTAAAACTCAGTATTCCTCAAACTAACCTTTCTTTCCCTTACAGTCTGCTCCTACTTCTGCATTCTCTATTTCCACTGAAGATGTCATGTTTTTAGGCACTGGGATTCCAACCCGGGCTTTATATTGAATTGATCCCATTCACACTTTGCCCCCCATCTGTAATCCATGGTCCATCACTTTCAATTCTGTGATATCTACAGATTCGTTTTCTTCTGTTTCATCCCAATACCTCAACCTTCTGCAGCATTCCCTACAATATCAGAAGAGCTTCCTGTTAAGTATCCTCCTGTCTTTCCTCATTTTGTTTAGAACATTTTATACACTGGAGCTTTGCTAATCATTCTAGATATTTTAATGGGCTCTGTTTTCTTAAAAACCAAGTCCTAGCCTGGCTCAGTGTCTTCTCTAGTCTGTTAAACAAGTGGTTGGAGGCTTCATTGTTGCAAACATTGCTGGACTATAGGAGGGGAAAGAAGACAAGACCCAGATGAACTGCACTGTTTAAAGGCAAATCTCATGGTTTCACATAACTTCAAGGGAGTGGGGAGGCGAGAGCCAGCCATGTGCCTAAGAGGAGAGTCTAGATTACTTGGTGAACATTACTGATAACTGTCACATCACAGAGCTGCTGCTCATACTCTGACAACCAGAAATTGTCTCAAGAGCCACTGCAGGAGAACTCGGGTTTAACTGGCTGCAGCTTTTCCCCACTATGGTGAGGATTTTACTCTCACTGCAAAAGGGAGTCATCTTTTGCTATTTTTGTGACATGGTTCTATTACAACAAGTTGGCAGAGGTTTTATAAACAAGGGAACTTAGATCTCTGATCAAAGAAAAACAGCATCAACTGGCTAAGTACTAATAGTTCCTAACTTTAGAAGGCTTAACATGCGCAGGATATAAGACTTTGCATATATTAACTTACTTTATCCCCCAAAGAGACTTTAAACAAGTATTATTATTATCCACATTTTACAGAGAAGTTAAATAATTCACTCAGGTTCCCACAGCAAGTGTGTGACAGAGTAGGAATAAACAAGCACTGTAACTCCAGAGCCAGCCCTTTTAACCATGGCAATGTACTGCTTCAGTGGAAATGATTTAGAAATATTTTAAATAATTTAGTAACTATATGGTCTGCTTCCAAGAAAGAAAAAAAAATGTTGAAATAAGACGGGTTCATCAGTCTTCAAGTGCAGAAATAGTGAGTTCTAAATACCTTTATCCAACAAGTCTAATCTGTCAAGTATTTGAGGCTACAATTTACAGCTAACACATCCCGGCATAGGCACCAGGCTGAAGTCTTCTTCAAAAGCAGATAACATGTACAGTAATATACGGAGGTCCTAGAAGGGTGTTGGAAACCAATTGGCTAATGATTACCTTTAATATTTTATTCAGGTAAAGACCTCTTCCTCTAAGAAAATGACATAGATATCTAGGATCTCAAGAGTCCTTAGCCAAATACTTGGATAAATTCAAAATTATTTTTTGGACAAACAATTCTACCACTGACACCCTGGAAGCTCCTCCTCCAAGTGGGAGTTGAATGACCCTCTGTCAAGACAGCATGAGCCAAGTTTCTGAATTTTCTGATGAGAATACCAGACTTTCTGCCTGCCTGCCACATACACAAAGCATATGGATAGCACCTTAATTGACAACACAGACTATCTGCACTGCAGCACTACTGAGAAGATCCAGCCAAGAATTTGCTACAGACAAGAATTTGCAAAGAGCTCATTTGACATATTCTAAAGGACATAATACCTGCTCATGCTTCTAGGTACTTCAAGTTCCATCACTACATTAGATTGGCTCAGGAGACAATAAATTTGGTTGCCTTTAGTATCTTGAATTTTTACCCCTAAAATTCTTAAAGATTTTGTTGATTAAGTAGGTTTTCTTAAGTTTTCATAGCAGGCTCATAGAAAATATTCACTAAATCATATTCCTCTACTTCCTATTAACTTAATGGCAAAAATGTGCAGAAATCCTTGCATATAGGTCTATAGGAAATGTTACTTTCAGAAAAAAAATTAACCATCTATTATCTAGTACTATATAACAAATTATAGTAAAATTATCAGATTAAATGATAATGTATTTATTATCTGTCAATGTCTGCATTTCATGAATCCAGCTACAGCTTAGCAGGATCCTTTGCTTTAGAGTCTTGCATGAAGCTGTATAAGGTGCTGTCAGGTCTAAGGTCTCATCTGAAGGTTCAGCTAGGGAGGGGATCCCTTCAAAGTTTGCTTATCTGTTTGTTTGGCAGGAGTTGGTTCCTAAGGATCGTTGGACTGAGGGGTTCAATTCCTTGCTGGATACTAGCCAGCAGCTGCATGAAGTTTCTTATAATGTGGATCTCTCCAGTATGACCATTTGTGTCATCAAACCAGCAACAGAGAGAGGCCCACAGCCAGCAAGACAGTAGCCACAACTGTGGAAGTGACCTCCCATCACTTTTGTTTTATACTATTGGTTAGAAGTAGTTACTAGTCCTGGTCACACTCAAGCAGAGGCAAGCTTAGTATTTGCCTGACACACTTTGTTAGATACATTTTGATACATTTTACACATTTTCCTTTGAATTTTGATAAATAAACTTTTAGGGCTAAGTTACATTCATTAATTCATACAAGTTTTCTAATGTATTTTTCTCTTACCACCAAATGTTTCATAATCATCCTTCAAATTTTTAGTTATCATTTACTTTACCTGTTTTTAATACTTGATTACTGCTGGCAAACTCAAATATATTTTGGAGCAAAGTGTACTGTTAAACTCAAATGTATTTTGGAGCAAAGTGCAGTGTATACTAAGAAATTAACTATTGATGGTTACTGGTGTCTTGGTCTATTCAGGCTGCTATAACAAAATACCATAGACTGGCTAACTTATAAACAACAGAAATTTATTTCTCATACTTATGGGGTCTTAGAAGTCTGAGATCAGGGTGCCAGCATGGTTGGGCGAGAGCCCCCATCCATGCTTCTCACATATCCCCACATGGCGGAAGGGGCTACGGAGCTCTGGGGGATTTTCTTAAGAACATTAATCCCATTCATGAGAGTTTCACCCTTATGACCTAATCACCTCCCAAAGGCCCCACCTTCTAACACAATCACACTGAGCACGTGAATTCTGGGGGGGACACAAACATCCAAACCACAGTAACCCAGCTACTTCAGATCCAAGTGCTAATACATAAATGTGCTAATGCCACAATATAACAATATAGTCAAGGAAATAAAAACTAGCATTATTTTTTAAGAGTACATCCCCTTCTTAGGCCCTCTACTTAGACAGCAAGCAGCAAGGACCCAATACTCTCAAGGCTGAATAAGGGGGGAGGGGGGAAGATGGATTTTGAGTGCCAAGTATCATGCTAAGGAAAATTATGGTAATGACATTTGGAAGAAAAGGATAATCTAATAATATGCAATCATGGGTACAGTAAAAACCTTTCCCTGCTATGAGACAGGTTTTGAAATCATATATGAATTCAACTTAATGATTTTACCATTTCATTGTGCCTTTACTTACCTTTTAATTGGAGTCATAAAATAATTCAGCATTTATATCTTTATGCCTTGTATTCTATGCTGAATTTTATGCATTACTGAAAGAACTCCATTTAGTAATTAAGACACCTAATTTAAAGCTTGCCTCACTTCCAATGCTGGGTAACAGTCATAAATAATTTTAATGATAACATCATGAATATTTGAAATATTTGAAGGGTCATTTGTCTTTCCTGAGCAATATACAGAACTGGGAAAAAGAAATGGTTTACATTTAGTAATTAGGCTTTTCTAATTCCTTTCATTCTTTATTCAAACTGATAATCTGATTAATTGAAAATATAAGATGTCAGTTCCTTGAATAGAACAGCAAATATTTTCTGGCATTTCTCCGGCTTGAACAAGATTTTGGTTTCCATGGATGTCATTTACACAGCTTCCAGTTCAACAGAGCAACAAGAGAAAGAAAAGAATCCATATTTTAAGCTGTTGGCCTTTTAACACGGAATATAAGGAAAGCAGGGAATGCAGCGCTGGTCTGATTGTTCCCCTCCCGAGCCTGATACAGCCTGACTAATCCCTCTCCTGCTAAGGACTGTCCTTCCAAGACAATGCTACTGGCAGGTTCATGACCCAAGGGCAGGAGACTCAAATGGGGCTAATGCCCTCATGTCTTTTATTTAAAGCTAACAGCTTCACCTGGGGGTAACTGGATTCTGAGCTCATCTTCTGGTTAGTTGCTGATGTCTATGTGAAATAGTCAGTGTTTACCAATGGTCATTTCAATAGAAATTTGAAGACTTCCTGTGCTGGCTTGGAGTTGGCCATAAGCTGATGAAAAAATAATTATGTTGTGTTAACAGATCCCACAAAATAGACTAATCCTGCTGGAAGGGTATAGCATACAGGAGAATTAATGAACACTTTGAGGAGAGAAACTATGTATCTTTATTTCATCTTTGTATCTCCAATATTCAGCATGATGCCTGGTCCATTGAAGGTGATTTTTAGAAAAGATGTTAGAAGTCAATAAAATTTTTGCCTCCACAAATTATGTAATGACTTCCACTTATTGCCATAAGTATGTTGCCCTTAATATTTAAGGGATTGGTAATTAACAATCTACAACATAGTCTGAGGAACTTAATGAAAGTGAAAATAAATTGTGGTTATAGAATGCTTCAAAAAAGAAGCAGAAGTCAATAAACACCTTGCATGACCCTACTGTATGCTGGACATACACTGTAGAATTCTATATAGAAGACTATAGAAGGATTAATCACTACAGTTTACATTCACATCAGAGTAATTTTATACTCAGTGGTGAAAATTCCTTTCCAGAAATACATTGTAATATAGATTACATTAATTTGAATGTATCTATAATTATGTTAATGTGTGTGTATAATGCCTTACCTAAATCGTAGGAAAAATACACAGATCATATCCATACTCCCACTCAAAGTAATCTTACTTTCAAATCCAGAGAACAGTGGTAGGCACACATGTATGTGTTTCTAATAATCTGTTCAGCTATGTAGGCACCTTGGAATTCCAAATTATTGAATTATTTTGGGATTCCATGAATTTAAATATCTGATATGACAGAAAATGAAGGGTAGCTCAGCCTGAGCTTCAATAAGTACAGAACGACTAGCTAATTAACATAATAATAGGTGAACTATCTAGTGGACTCTACATTTTCAGCAAGTAGCTACTGATGCACAGAGCCAACCTTTGAAAACTCAGAAAGCAGATGAGGATGCATCAGATATTCTACAACCAGATATTGGGAAAATGCCTTGTTCTCAGTAACTCAATTAGTACCATTTGGTTAATCATTATCCCCATTTAATTTTTGATTGGGCAAATCTACCTTGTTTCCCCCCCAAGAAGCACAAATTACTTCATGAGCAGCTGAGAACATAGTTGTTCAATTAAATTTCCCTTTTCCAGAGCTCTTTAAAGCTCAACTGACCATTGTGGAAACCTATGTTAACTCTGGCATAACCCCAAAATCTTTTCCAGCTAAATAAATATTCCATCTCTTCCTTTTAAAGAAGGATACTCAAGTATGAATGAGTGCCAAGACTGTCTAATGTACTACTGTAAGCATCAAAAGAATATCGATTACCACTGAGTTTAAAATCAAGTGAAGAGATACAGACGGAAAAAGTAAGAATTGTAATAACGGGACCAAGACAATGTCTTAGGAGTTCAGAGAAAAAAGGAAAAAAGTTCAGCAAAGTGAAGGATGCAGGAAGTTTCACAGAAAGCTTAATGGTTGAGCTTGACCTTGAAGAAGTGTAGATTATATCCTAACCATAAGTAGACTCAGTGAATGGTGAAATATGTATTATTTTCACTGGTATGATTTACCTTTCAAGGGTCATATTCAAGTGTCCTGGAAACTGTCAGTATCCTTCTAGATGGGTTTCAAATAGTTCCCACAAACCCACAGTAAATAATGGAATTGGTGTCTTCTATTAACTCCTTGTTGATTGATGAAGGGGACTCAAAACCTATTTGGACCTGATACAGATAGCCGGAGCCACAAAATGTATTTCAATTGGCTATTTGGAAGGACATGTTCAGCCACGGAGGCTTCTCAATACTTAACCTACCAGGCTTCCTCCCTTTTTCCTTAGTATACTTTCAGTTCTCCCAGGATCTGCCTTACCATCCACTCTGTCCTCTAAAAAGCATACAAGACACAATCCCTCCATAAAGTTAAAGGGCCAAGAGCTCTTCCTTGGAAGGAGATTCCCAATACGTTAGAGAAAGAAATATGAGAAAAGAGGTCTAGGCTCTAACTCTCAATCAGTTAACTAACTGTTCAACTCAAAGATTTGCAACGAACAATTAGAAAGTGTAATTTTAAAAAGAAACTCATTATGGGAGCAAAGACCATATAAAATATCAAAGAATAAATCTTATAAATGTAGAGTACCTTTAGGAAGAAAAATTTGTAATGTTATTTAAGAAAAGATCATCTAAATATATAAGAGATTTATCAGACTCAGGGATGAATGTTAGTTCTCTTAAAATTATCATAAGACTAACCAAACAATGAAAAATCAAAGAAGAGATAAAAACCTGGAGACAAATGAAAATATAAACAACTCAAGAAAAAATACTTATTATATGTATAATATAATGTTCACAAAAATCATACTAAAATTTTCACTAACATAGCATGATACTGCATAACATAATGACAATTCACATGGAAGAGGAAAAGGTGAAAACTAACCAAGTCAATTTTTAACAACAATAATAGGATAATAGATGACTATAAACCTACAGTGATAAAAATAGAATTGTATCAACATAGGGAGAGTCCATTTGACTACGGAATAGAACAGAGGGCCTTCTTGAGACTCAGTTAATGTGACTACAAAAACCAATAGTAAGGGAGGATGGACTATATAGTAAATGAAGCTGCAACAATTAGCCACCCATATGTGCACAAGAAAAGACCCTGTTCGTATCATACACAAAAATAAATTGTAGATGCAAAACTATAAAACTTTAGAATAGAGGAGAAAACACAAATAATAATGGAAAAAACTGATCATTCTGACTACATTAAAATTTAAAACCTCTGTATAACAGAAGATGCCACTAAGAAATGAAGAGACAAGCCATAGACTTTGAGAAGATACTAAAAATTCGTATTGCAGATAAATCATAGAAATCAGAAAGTATAAAATTCTTCCATAAAACAGTAAAATAAACATAAAAAAATAGAAAAATGTAAAAGTATATGAGGAAATACAACCAATAAACTTGACAAGATGTTCAAATTCATTATTGATTCAGGAAATGCAAATTGAAGACCACACATCTTTCATACATTAAATTGGCCAAAATCACTAACTGATTGGTCTGAAGATACCAAATACTGATAAAGATATATGGCTGGTGGGAATTGGTACAACCCTTTGGAAAACAATTTCGCAATACTCAGTAAAAATGAAGCTGTGCATGCTTGCACACCAATCATTCTGCTAGATTTCTATCCTAGAGAAACCACTGCCTGTATACACAAGTGGCATGTCCCTAAATGTTTATTGCTGCATGGTTAGTAATAAGAAAAAATTGAAATCAATTTGTCAGGAAAGTAGAAAAGCCCTGGGTATAACGTGCGTGCGTGCGTGTGTGTGTGTGTGTGTGTCTTCTATTATGGTTAAGAATAATGAACCTGATCTACAGATTAATATACAGAAACTTAAAAAGAACACACCGTTGAGTGTGTAAGTCAAGTTGCAAATGGACATACTCAAACACTACTAAATACTTGCTACGTTCCAGTATTCTTCTTTGGCTTATGTATATGAGTGAGAACCAATGAATCCCTAGTGAATCTTATATTTTCTAGCAAAACTGGTAAGAATTTTAGCTCTCTGAATATTAAATTACAGTAATACCCACAGGGCACCTTCTTTTAAAGCAATAACATACGGATTTTGGTTTTAATTCATTTTGTATTTTGTAAATACCTATCTAATCACTGACTCAAAGGAAGAAGTGAGTGTAACATTCTTGAGTATGCAATTGACAGAACAGTCTTGTAATGGCAGAATTTACTGGCTGGATTAATAGAAATTAATATCAATAGCTGCAATTCCAGATTTCAGAATTACATGCTTCGATATTTCTGATTTATAATGAAAGTTCTGCTTGAAAGTTAGAGTCTTAGCCCATCGTGTTATTTTTAGAGTACCAAGGTAATTATTATTGTCCCCAAATTCAGTCATAATAGTTCTCTCTTAATATCAGCATCAAGCCAGCAGGTATTTCTAACATTCATTAGCTCAAGTGATGCTTTATCTAGCATTTCATTATTTTTTTATGTTTTGAGTTCAAAGACATGTATGGGAAAGATACACAAAAGGTTCTAGAAAGCATTTCCAGAATTTAAGATAAGGTAGGTGGGACCTTAGATGTATCCAAAAATAGTTTATTTCTTTATAAAGTAAGACATATCTGAAGTAAATATAATAAAATGTTAACATTTCTAAAAATCTGGATGTTAGCTCTGTGAGTATCTGTTGCAATATTTTCTGAATTTTCCTGCATAGTTGAAATATATAATTTTCTATAAATATAAATGGGTTTTAAAACAGCAGCAGACTCACAGACTCCAAGAAGGGACTAGTGGTTACCAAAGGGGAGTGGTGTGGGAAGGAGGGAGAAGGGGATTGAGGGGTATTATGATTAGTACACAGGATGTGGGGGGTTCACAGGGAAGACAGTGTAGCACAGAGAAGACAAGTAGTGACTCTGTGGCATCTTACTACACTGATGGACAGTGACTTCAGTGGGATATGGGGGGCTTGATAATATGGGTGAACGTAGTAATCACAATGTTTTTCATGTGAAACCTTCATAAGAGTGTATATCAATGATACCTTAATATAAATAAATAAATAAATAAAATATAAATGGGTTTTATTTTTAATGTTTTACTTAAGAGATTAATAATTATCATAAATTCCAAGTTTTCACACTATAAAACATGCATCAGGAATGGTGTATAACCAGTGTTATGGCATTTTTAAAAAATAATTGTATATACCATACTAAAGAAAGATGAAAAATAATTATATATACCACTAAGGAAAGATTTCTAAGAATTTATACAGGAAAACTATTTAACAACCACATAAGATAGTTATTATCTTTCTTTATTGATACAATGACCTATTTATGGATCTAGCAGAGACATTTTTATTAGTTATTACTGTACGGGTGAGTCTGCCATGATAATAATTCTAGATTTCTAATTGATTCAATTTCACAATGTCAGTATTTCCAGCCAGTGATACCTTTATCATGGATAATTAGAAGAAAAGCACAAAGATAAACAAAAACATAGGAACATCACCAGCGGCTCCATCTGTTACTAGCCAGATCTCTGCCCAGGAACATTAAAGCAATTTTCTGAACTTGCTCTAACTCCACTAAATTAGGCAACAGCTGAGGTGATGAGGAAGACTGCAGGGTTTAAGGCAGAACAATGTTGGAGGGTAATACTTTACTAGAAAGTGGTCCATCCCTTCTATGAGTATATTTCTATTTACTTGACCAAAGCAGACAATGGCTCTGGACCATACTCTGCCTTGAAAAGTCACATGAAATGCTCTTTTGTGAAATTACCCACTCATTTTCACTTATCGGTAATAGGAAATCATCCAAGTTTCCTCCAACCTCCCATTTGTATTGATAATAATAATAGCTATCATTTATTGAGTACTTACTACATTCCAAATATTATATTAAATGCTTTCTATTTACATCATTTAATTTCTTACCCATACATTATGAGAAAGAGAAGCTGAGGCTCAGGAAGTTGAAATAATTCCGAGATCTTACAGTCATGTATGGTGGAGATGGGATTTGAATGAAGGACTTTCAGCTCCTGCTTTCATCCTTCCCATCCCCTTCTCCTTCCTTTCCAAATTTTTTTCCTACTCTTAATATCCAAAGGGACACATTTAATAAATATTAAATGCCCACTATGTGTGATCATTCTTTCCATGGGACTTTTATCTCCTAATAGTAAATGTTGGTAGTCTAATTAGCTAAAATAAAAGATGATGTTCTTCACCCATTTCCCTTTCATTAACACATCCACTTTGCCAAGAAATCCTGTCTCCATAATCAAAAATATTTCTTCAGACTCGAACCAGTTCTTACCACATTCACTGGTACTATCCTGGTTAGATCCACCACCAGCTCTTATCTGGACTGGCCCAAAAGCTTCCTAACTGGTCTTGTTGCTCCTACACTTATTCTCGTTTACACTTATTCTCAACACAGTAGCCAGAAGCTGAAAACTTCCATGATGTCTGTTTCACTCAAAGGTAGAGCCAAAGTCCTTATTAATAACCTACAAGACCTGACATAACCTGTCCCCTTTCACCTGTGCTCTCGCCTCCTACAACCACCTCTCTTTCTCACTTCTCCAACACACTGGCTCCCTTGCTAAGCCTCAATCCCCCCAAAGCAAGGATCTCATGTTAGATTTTGCATGGGCTTCCCCCTCTGTATACAAGGATCTTCCCCCAGACATCTGCAAACCTAGCTCCCTAACCTCCTTGAAGTCTTAGCGCAAACGCCACCTTAGCTCAAATGCCACCTCAAATGCCCCTCATGACTAATATTGGGAATTTCAACATTTCCCTATGCCACCACTCATGCTGCTTTCATAACCCTATTTCTTTTTTTCCATAGCCTTTTTCCCCATATGCTTACAATTTGTTTGTTTCTCCAACCAAAATGTGAGCTCCAGGAAAGAAAGGATTTGGAGCTGTTCTATTTCACTACGGAAACCAAGTGCCTAAAAGAACATTTGGTAAAGAGTCTCCAAAACTGCTCAAGTTCTGTTTGTTGGGTTGTTCTCTTTTATTAGGGTAAGAACATTAAACATGAGATCTTCCCTCTTAGTACACTTTTAAGTGTACAATGCAGTATTATTAACTATAGGCATGGCATTGATAGATTTCTAGAATTTAATCATCATGCATAAATGAAAATTTATACCCACTGAAGAGCAACTCCTCATATCCCTCTCCTCCAAGCCCTAGAAAAACCATTCTACTCTCTGCTTCTAGAGTTTGACTATTTTAATATACCTCATATAAGCGGAATCATGAAATATTTCTCCTCTTGTGACTGTCTTATCTCTCTTACCACAATGTCCTCAAGTTTCATCCATGTCATTACATATAGCAGAATTTCCTTCTTTTTTAAGGCTGAATAATATTCCATTGCATGTATATACTACTGGAGTTTTTAACAAATAGCAGATGGCTCTGGAAGGGAGGTCATGAAAGGCAATGGTATTCCTGTTGTCTTTCTTGGGATGGGCACTTTAGAAGCCCTAAGCCTAGCTACCCTGAAATAACCATGGGAATGACAACTCAGAGAGTTCAAGTCGAGTCAGAGAGATGCCCTAGAAGCCCCATGTTACTCTCCCCACAGCTCTTGGGCCATGCCAGCTGATGTCAAGTGGAACAGAGACGAGTTCTCCCTGCCAAATCCTGCCTGAGTCAAACTGATACTGTTGGGTGTATTTGTGCATGTGTGTGTGTACAATGAAATGATTTTAGTAAACTTATACACTCATGCAGCCATCACCATAGTCCAATTTTAGAACATTTCCAACACATCAAAAAAGATCTCTCATGATCATTTCCCATTCCTACCCCCAGCCTTAGGCAACCACTGATCCACTTTCTATTTCTAAACATTTGTGTTTTTGTGGATATTTCAAATAAAGGAATTATTTCATGCAATATGTTGATTTTCTGTGATTAGCTTCTATCCTGTAGCCTAATGTTTTTTGAGCTTCCCTTATGTTTTAGCATGGATCAGTTCTTCATTCCTTTTTATTGTTGAGTAGAATTCCATCGTATGGGTATACCACCTTTTATTTATCCATTCACCAATTAGTGTACCTGTGTGTTATTTCCCCCTTCTGGCTTTTATGAATAATGCTGCTATTAGCATTTATATACATGTAATTTTTGTGGATATGTGTTTTCATTACTCTTGGGTAGAAACCTAGGAGTAGAGTGGCTGGGTTGTGTGATAATCTATGTTTAACTTTTTAAGAAAATTTTAAACTGTTATCCAAAGGGGCCGTGTCATTTTACATTTCCACTAGCGATGCATGAGTGTTTAAGCTTTTCTATCACCATCATTTATCTTTTTCAATGTCACCTTTTTTTTAGCCATGACATTATTTTGGGGTAGTTTGTTACATAGCAATATATTACCAAAGTAATTTTATTATTTATTTTTCACACACACATGAATATAAATTTCAAAAAAGCAGAATCTGCATTTGCATTGTTCATTCATCTAACCTGAATAGCTAGAACTTTGCACATTAAAGAGGCTACCAATATTTAATGATTGAATCTTCAAAACAACCACATTAAGTAGGCACAATTCTTATTCTCTGTTCACAATTTCTAAAACTGAAGTTCAGGTAAGGTGCTCAACAATACTAAATAATCTTTAAGTTGACTGATTTTCCACTCCATCTCCTTCTAAAATTCAAAGTAGTAAATGAGTTTTGGGAGGTTATATTCTGAGAGCTTAAAGCCATTATCAAGCAAATTTTAAATATACATATATAGCAAATTTAAATGAATTTAGAATAATAGAGCAAGCAGCCATAAATGCACATGTGTGTTGTATATAAACTTATACATATATATAAACACATATACATATATATGCATAAATCTCCAAACAATCTATCCAAGGCGAGCATAATGCAGTGTCAGAAAGGAAAACACATTGAAATGTCAAGTGCCAAAAGAAAGTCACAACAGCTAACAACTGTCAGCCTCTGATGTGTTTGTTATTGCCCTGTGGAGAAAACATGTAAGGAAAAATGCTCTAGAAAAGTCTTGAGATAGCTCAGCTGAGCAGGTCCCTGCTGTTAGTTCAATGGGTGTACTCAACCAGAGTCCAGGGGCAACTCGTGTATTTGAAAGCATTTTAACCTGTGCTCGTGTGATACCCATGAGTCCAGATCAAGGAGCGCTTTCTTTCATAGCAGAGTGGGAAAAGAGAATAGGCTGGAAGCCTTAGGCAGATAAAAACCATTTATGTAAATGATGTTCCCAAAGAAATAAGTAAGTTTTGCTTGAATTACAAACCGGTATTTTTAGGAAAAATGCATCTATTCCATCTTTTTTTTTAATTGGTCTGTTTTTAAATTAAGAGAGACAGAGAGAAGTAATTAGAGGCCATATTAAAATAATCAAAATACAAGGGAAAATTTGAATGTTCCTCCCTCGGCTTGCTGGAAAGGTCATTTTGATAAATTTAGAATAACAGAACAAGACGTCAAAGTTATTTTAGGTAAATTCTCTGCCTTTAAGGAGAACTTAGTCTAAGCTGTTCTATAAAGAAAACTATCACTGTGTTAACATTTACATTTTCAGATAATATTATCAATATTCATTATAAATATAATCCATAATTGTACAACTTTCTGTAAAATATCAAGTAAATAAAATTAGCTCAGAAAATTATTTTCTTAAATAAAGTTATCCAGAGGAGCAGTCAGCAAAATTCTAGTTTAGCTGAATTACAATCATCAGGACAAGTAGAACTGTTTCCTTGGTATGTTTCTCAAAACTGAAGGATAGATTTTGCTACCCCAAAACATATCACTTTGGCATAAGGATTATTTTGAGCTGAAGGCAACTGAGAAGCAGCAGAGACAAGAAAGCCTCCCCATCATCCGTTTTTTGCTGAAAAACAGGAGACAAACTTACGAAGACATCGCTCCTTCCCTCCCCATCAGTTAGACAGAAGCTGATCACTAGAGACAACTTGAGACCCCATCGGCTGGGAGGTGGCACTAGAGAAATCTAACAAACTTAAACTAACTAGCCTTTATTTCCACCCTTAGAAACCTAAACTGTTTTTTCTTGTTCTCTCATTTCTCTACAAATTTTTGTTCTTTGTTAAAGATGCTATACAAACTGGATTCTGGATTTCTAAGCTACCACTTTGAGGTACTCATTATACCTGGATATAACCCATATATACATGCTATATACATGTAAATAAATTTTTGTTTTTCTCTTCTTAATCTTTCATTGCAAAGTTCTCAGCCAAGAACTCAGAATGGCAGAGAGGAAATTACATTTTCTCCCCTACAAAACAGTAAACAAGGCCTTGGGGACCCAGAAAAGTATTTTTTAGCTAACCAAACTTTCCTTTGGTAGAAAGTCACTAAACACACTGGACAAATAATAATGTTCCTTAATGGGGTAACAGTATATCTGGGATAATCTCAACAAATTATGAATGTAAGAAGTTATGGGGATATTAGAATAGAACTAAAATATAGCAGTAGTAAAAATGGTGAAAAAAAAAAAGAAGAAAATACCATTTGTTCAGCACTTAATACATGGCAGGCATTGCCCTGACCTTTCATTCAATTACAATCTGATGACTTTGAGATATGTCCTATATTGCAGAGGGATGCGGAAACTGTACAAATTCATATCCAATTATATATCCAATATAGAACTAAGAAAACCTATATTCTTAACCACTAGCCACCATGGAACATGGCTGCTGAGTTGAATCAGTAATTTAACACCTAGAACGGATTCAATTGCTATCTACATGTCGACCAGCAAAAAGGCTAAGACTACCAGACAGTCATCAGCACAGGAAAATATGCTCACCCTATGGTTTGCTATGAAATCAATTTTTTAGTCTAGAAAATACACATCACTGAGAATTTTAGAATTTGAATCTTTAAGAGATGAATATGCATAGAGATAGGCAGAATAAAAACAAATAGAAACAAAAAACATCAGTAAGACTAAATAAAAGAGTAATAATCATTAGTATTTATTTTGCCCTTAACATTCTGGCAGGTAGCTACACCTAGTACTTCCAAACACATCAGGGACTTCTGAAGTAGGCGTGTCTTTAGGTTGGGTTCCCAGAAGCAGACCTTGAGATGAAGATTTGCATGCATGTGATTTATTAGGGACTTGTTCTTGGAAACCAGGAAGGGAATTAAGGAAGCAGGACATGGATATGAAAGAAGCCAGCCACAGGCATGGTCTCAAGAAGGTCTCTGAAAGGCTGTTTCATCCTGACCCACAGGGGAAGTGTGGAAAATAAGTCACACCTTCAGTGTATGTTCACCATAAGCAAAGGAACTGGTCCTCCCCATTCCTGCACCCATTAGTCCCAAGTGCAGGACTATGTGAAGCCTTGGGAATGTCTTTATGGCATCGTACCCTGATTCTATAGAGGAGAGAGGAAACAAACTCAGGGTAGTGAATAAATCTAACCAAGGCTTGCAAGCCTGACTCGGGTATATTTTAGCCCAAAGTCCAAGCTCTTTGAGCATTATACTCTCATTCAATTATTCTTTTGCCTTCATTGTTTGTCTCACTGTTTTCTGCTGCTCGAGCATTCTCTGCTATTCTCTGTAAGTGGTAGCCAGGGCACCAAACCACACACTGATGCATCCCACAAACCCCTCCTGAGAATGGTCTAGCTTTGGGGGTGCTAGCCTTTGCTGAGCCCAGCAGTGCCTGCCAACCAGGGACCAGGGTGTTCCATTAACCAGAAGAGCCCAGAGGCTCCAGCTGGCTCCTCAGAGCGTTGTGTGATAGAATATTCCATTATACACTATCTCAGGTTTAAAGAAACTCAAAAGTTCATATGGAAAAGAGTGGCATGAGGAGAGAAGCGCGGTTTTAGAGGTGGGGTGTACAGAGTGCAGAGCTGCATTTTGGACTATACCATGAGTTTGGGGAAATTATGGCAAAATACCTAGATAACCAGATTGTTTTTCCTGTTTTTTTACAGGTGAGGAAATGTGACCTAAGGCGATTAAGAAATCTAACCAAAGCCACACACCTAGTAACTTGTTTTCTTCAAACCAAACCCAAAGCTGAGACTTGATGACAGCTGCTTTTGTTCTTTTGTGCCACCAGTGCTCACAGGAGGTGGGCTGACTACCTGTTTCTACATTTCCTATGGTTATGTCTCCATTTCCAGCCTTTTTCTCTAGGCAATTTGGGCACATCTCTGCTTATGTATTAATATCTTCATAAATGTAAAATCTAGGGCCCTATTTATCTAGTCATTGAAAGTCTATAAAACAGTAATGTGGAATGTAAAATATTCAGTGATTCTAAAGGGAAGACAATTCTATATTTGACCTTATTTCCATTGGTCCATTCATCAATGACTCAAAAACACCATCAGCTTGATCATTATACATAAATAAGGATTGAATCTCTAACAAGAGATTAAACTAAAATGACTTCAAAAGCAAGGTTTTATAAAACATTGACTTGTATCATAATTTTGCTTGTCATATTTTTCATAAAAGAAGATTTACACGTCCTACAATAGCAATAACCTTTTCAAAGAATGGCACGTACCACTTCGTATACTTAAGTAATCATGAATTATGACCCCTAAATTATGATATCTAAAAAAAAAGTCAGGGAAAACGTGGGAAAACAGAACTCAAATGAAAGGACAAAGTGACTTTATTCTTTTTCAACCTTTTTGCGTTTAACTCAGTAATATTACCATATCTGGGACTTTTGGTGAAATGACTCTAATTTTCTTTTACTTTGCAGATCAAAAGGTATATAAACAATTTAATTAGTAAATTGAAAGTTCTTTAATTCCCTACTATTTGCCAAGTGTAAAGTGGGAGGGAGGGAGGGAAGGAGGGGGAGAGGAGAGAGAGAGAGAGAAGGAATGCAGAGAGACAGTGCGGTGAGGGAAAGGGAGAGAGAAAGAGAGAAGCAACACGCAGAGCCGTAATGCATGGAGTGCGGGAGCACTGTGACGGGCGTGCACAGGAGGTATGGCTGTGGCACAAAGAATGAATGCTACTAGTGGCCCAACAGCTGGCTTTTGAAGGACTTGTGAAGGGCAGAGGTCGTACATAGTCACTTACACATTAGAAAGAGGGAAAAGCATGTGCAAAAACGCAGAAGTACAAAAATGTAACTCCAAGTGGGTCAGCTTGGGCTTGGTGTTTGACAAGTGGCACAGGGCGCAGTCGGTCATGCCACATCCAGTCTGAATCTCATCCTAACGGGAACTGGGAACCATTATACGGTTTCAAACATCAAACTTCTTAGGTAACTTGTTCTGCAACTTTAAAAGATCTTTCAGAAGTATTATGGAGGATGAATTCGGAGAGGGAAAGAAGATATTTCGAGTCAGAGAAACAGCCAAAATATAATGAAAACCTAAACTAACAATAAAAATAATAACAGAGCAAATATCTCCTAAGTCCTCCTTATGTGCCAAACTCCACACTAATCGTCTGAATGGATGATCTCACTAAACTCTCTTCATCGACCATATCCCACTTCTAATATTTACATCTTCAACATGTACATTTTACAGGTGAGGAAATGTGACCTAAGGCGGTTAAGAAATCTAACCAAAGCCCCACACCTAGTAACTGGTAGAGCCAAGGATCAAGCCCAGGGAATGTTGGAGAGATTGTTGTGAGGAATAATTGAAAGAGACGAATAACTGAAATAGGAAATGGGAAGGAGGAGCCACAGGAGGAAGTCCACACTCTTCCTGTCCTTTTCCCCCATCGGACCGAGCCCCCTGGGGCATGAGGCTGGTGGGGCAGGATTGCTACCATTACACGTGAGGGCCGCCCACAAGCTGACAGGAGTCATGGTTCCCCTCAGATGGCCTGGATGATCAGGAAGGCGTCGCCGCTACGCCCAGTCTGTGCATTACCCAGAGCCACAGAATCCATGGGAGACCAACCTGTCTTGGCGGTTATGACTCCTATCTTCCTCACAGAAGTATCTACATTCTAGGAGAAACAATAAGACCCTACATAAAAATTCTTCCACACATGTACTGGATCAGCAGGCCCAATGAAGTGTCCTTATTGCTGTTTTTTTTTCAAAAACTGTCAGACAGAAATTATTCCAGCAAATTGAGGATGCCATATAGCCATGATTGGAATGACTTATATGTCACATCCTTCCTACAATTTATATCTCCATACTCTTTACAGAATAAAAAACTAAATAAAGAAAGAACCTGCGGTATAAATTAGATAAAAGCAATGGTGCCATCACAATGAATACATTTAAACCCTGTAGCAATAGCATGTATGTTCCAGATGTTTTATGTACATATGTACAATGTTACTGTGGGGGGCTTCTACGTCTACATATCTTTTAGAAATAACACTTTTTGTAAGAGTTGAGAATATGCAATCAATTGCCAAATGTTATTGAGGTAAATTTAATTCATAGATTGAAGGAAAATAAAAACATTACTGGACAATTAGAACACTTTCCCCTGTAAATCTGTGCCATCTATGTAAAAACTACTATAATCTCACTCATGTACCTAGCCTTAATTCACATACATGGTCCTCTAATGATCCAATAAGAAATTATTTTTTCCACATAAACTGAATTCACACTCCTTCTAAAACACCACCTAACATATTGCTTTACAGCTATTAGTCACAAAATATTAAAATATTTTGTATAGCATTTCCAAAATGAGTTACATAAGGTTTAGTAAGATGGGCTTTTTTGCATAAATATATGCAAATGCGTGGAGAATGAGATTATACCAAGTTCAACACATTTCTTTACCAAAACCATATTAAGCCATATTTTAATATGTTAATTAGCAAGATAAATTTCTGAAAGGACTCTTATATGTTAAGATTTTTTTCTAAATTTGTCTTAAAATGGAATTCTTTTATGCTAGGAATAGTTATCAGACATCTGTGTCCTTCAGAGCATGGTTCAGACAGGTGATCCCACTTCATCTCCTCATTGCACACGTGACACTAAAGTATGGAAAGGACAAGTGAAGCTTCTCAGAGTCAAAATTCAGCGGTAACAAGAGCCACTACACAGATCTAATATGTGTTTTCTAAATAATTCATCCAATTCCGATTTTCTTTTTTTGTCTTTTTTTTTTTTTTTTTGGCTTTGCTACCACCTTTCACATGTTTAACATTTGCAGGATTTTTCCTCTGGCACATCTCCTAGGCATTAAAATGAAGAGGGCTGAGTTACTCATCAGTACAATGAGAAAGACCCTAACGATGGCTACTGCTGTTGAATGTCTACCACATCCCAGGTAAAATCAAAGGACTCCAGCAACCTGGCTCTTTCTCACAATAACACTACAACATACCAGGTCCTATTAGACTCCCCGTCCTACATTTGAGGAAAGTGCCTCAGAGGCATTTGTAACTAGTCACCTAGCTTAAAGGAATGGTGCATGTCTGGCTGACTCGATTCCCTTGTTCTTTGCAGGTGATCAGCTCACCTTTCATGTCAGAAAAAGTAATGCTCTTCAAAGCACATACTGTGAAAATATTTCACAAACTAAACTGTGCAGAAGTAAAAAAGTGTGTGTGCTTTCTGAACCAGTCCTCTCTTCCACTGCAGATACTTCACATACATCAAATATTGACGTTATAAATATTTTAATATTATATTATTAAATTTATAACATTAAATATTATAAAACCTCCACTTTGGGTCACTTTTGTCCTCTATTAGATTTCTGGCTTTGAAACCTAATGATCCAAGATATTTTGCACTTGAAAATGTTAACAATGATCATTGAAGTATATTCTAATCATTAAATTCCAATTAAAAATTAGCCAGGATCACAGTGACTGTAGTGGGGTATGTGGGGGGAACTTGATAATAGGGGGTCTAGTAACGATGATGTTGTTCAAGTGATTGTACATTAACGATACCAAAATAAAAAATTAAAATTAAAATTAAAAAATTAGCCATGATATTCTAGGTAAAATCTCAGCTAAAGCTACTGAAAGTAATTAAAACTAAGGTAACTTAATTAACTAAAATACAGTCAACAAACAAAAATAACAAAGAGAGTCAATATGATCCGGCTCTGCCTCATCCGAAGAGTCTACTGAAACAAGATTTCCTGATAGATTCATTCACCACCGTTCCTCCACATGGCTTATATACCTATTATGAACCAAGCATTAAAATTAAACACATTATAATCCAGGTCAAAACCAAACTCTCACTTATTTACCTGTAGTATAAGAAAGTAACAAATTTAGACCACACACTACAATCAACGCAATAATATTAGTAATAATGGCTAGTAAAAATTACCTAGTTAAGGCACTAAAACATATTTCTCTATCAGCCTGCTTTGAAATCAGACAAAAATCATAAAGAAAAAAAATGGCCCCTTTCATACTTTCTTTGCTGATGAACATTAAAGAGAGGAATACCAAGGTCTTGAAACATCCATCAGACAGTAAATGGAAACAATTTGCTGACTCTTGCTACTTTGTTTCCAAGTTGTAGCTTTATTAACAGCAAGTCTGGTCCCAGCAGCAAGGACATGGACGTGACTGACAACAGTCGTAATAAAAATACTGCCCGCTGAGGACTGCCGGCTCGTCCTGCTCAAGGCAGCTTGAGGAGGGCCCCTGACAATGACTCACGGCTTGAAACTCAGAACCATCTGCTCTCTTGGAAAGTTCCTTAGCCAAGGTGAAGAGGGGAGTTTTCCCAACGGTATTCTTTTTCCTCTAACGTCTATGGAAAAGCATCCAATAAGCCACAAAGATGGGGCACTAATTTGCATACGGCAGACATTATGCTCCATATGTTGCTTCCATGGACCCTTGTTACAGTAACTATTTCACTGGAAGCCATTTCTTTTGTCTCTTCGCAATGTGAAGGGTCAATTTTTCTCACTCTGTAAAGATCCTAATATCCTTTCCATCTTTATTTTAATGGGAAGTATTTTTTATTATTGACAAAATTTTCAGTGCTTAACTGAATTTCATCAAGGTAAATCATTTAATTTTATATTTGAGGAGACCAAGTCAAGGCAAGTGTAGTTGGCCCCCCTACTGTCACATAGCTCTACAGTGAAAAAACTAGGACTTGACTGCCTGTCACCCAAAACTCTGCCCCGGGTTTACTACCTCGTTCAAGGCAAGCTTCAGTGTCTCTGCTATTCTCACTTAGATAGCTTAATGAGGAATCGTTTTTGGTTCACTTGTTACCTAACACATCAAAGGGAATATGTGAGATGAAGCAAAAACTTTTATCAACCAGTATGAAAAGAAATATACATAATATTTAAAAGACCATTTTTCTTTCTTATATGGAAAAAGGAAACATTTAATGCTAAAGGTAAAAATCAGTTTTACGTATCTTCATCTCATATTCCAAAATGTGATTCCAAAGAAGTTCTAAGAAAACCTAGAATCATGTAAATTACATAATTATATGATAGAAACAAGTCTGCTGTTATCTATAGATACCAAGTGAACTGTCACAGAATTCAAACCCCTGGGATTAGACAGTGGGTATGGTTAAACCTCAGTCTTTCAGGTATGAGTAGGTATGAGATACTCCCCTTTTGGGAGACTGTGTATGGAGCTACTGCTAGTGGATAGGGAGAAGATGAAGCAACTCAAAACTTGTATAGGACTAATAAGTCCTATATAAAGAGCTATAGTTACCAAGGGAATGAATGTCTTTGTCATGATGCAGGTAAGTAGCTCAAAGGGCTGGTAGAAATCCACCTTGACTCAAAACTGGTAACTCTTCTTCCACATTCCACTGTGACCAGAGTAAGCCACCCAGCCAAGATTCATATCAGTGGGAAGGAATGAACCATGAAAAGGGAAGGGAAAGAAGAAAGAACGACGAGCAAATAATTTACTTCGTCACCGTTACCAGGATAGCGGCTGTTTGACTGAAATGGTGGAGGTGAAAGCCAGACTAGCATGTGTTTTAGAAAGAATGGGAGGAGAGGGAACTGGGGAGAATGAGAAGAAAATTTTTTTCAGAGTTCATTTTAAAAGACAACAGAGAATGACAGAGGGTGCAGGAAGGGGTGGTAGTTTTATCTGGAGGAATATCTTACTGTTTTTAAAGTAGAAAAAGGTCAGCTGCCTCTGTACTGATGGAAGTGATCCCAAAGGTAGTGAAAATTAATGATTCAGGAGAGATGATATGGGAACTTCTGTGTGATATTCTTGACTAAGCAAGAGGGCAGAAGGGCAGCCTTGAAAGAGGATGTGTCAGCCATAGAAGAGAGGATGGGAATTTTATCTAAGATAGCATCAAGAAAAAAATATGCTCCAGTACAGGCAGTGGTTCAATGTGGTGGTGAAAGCTTATGAAAGTTCTCTTCCAATTATTTCAGTTTTCTCAGTGAATTAGAGCAAATGTCATTAAGCCGAGAATCAGAATGGCGTAGGAAATGTTGAAAGTTTGATCAGGCAAGAAAAGATAAAAATTTGCATCCTAGAAAATAGGTGAATGAAGAAATAGAGAAATATAATAGGGTTATCAATGCCTTTTGATAGTAAAGAATTATAAATTACCTAAATATACATCCAGAAGTTATTGCTGAAATAAAAATTATGAGAAATTTCAGCTCCAACATGTAAGGAATTTCAAAGTCATTACCTTAAGACAAGAAATAACTGAACAACCCAAAATTCAACAACCTTTTTTTGGACTCATCAGAGAATTAAAGTCATAGGGCAAACTGCCACCCTCATATCTGGAGATGCAGGCAAATACAGAGAATCACAGTCTTCCACAAACCTTGGGTTCATGAACTTCAAACCAGAGATATAAACTGGTAGAAACACCTATGTGCTCACTTTGACCCACTGCCAGAGGTTGAGCTTGGACTGCCTTGAGAGTGAGAATTCTTACAGGCCAGCTCTTACAGGAGTCCCACACATTCAGAAGCTTTTGCCTCCAGGGAACCCACAGTTTCTCCCAGTAAAGACTGAAGAAAAATGACTTTGTGTGATGGTACAGAACAGAGAAAAATAACTATTTTGTAACTTGCCCAGAGTAGTCACCATAACACAGGCTTAAAGAGAAGAAAACGTTACAAAATCCTTCTATGATCTGGAGGACGAGCAGTCACCCAGCTCCAGTCCTGTGCAGCCCTCCTGCCTCACCTAAAGGAAAAAGAAAAACTAAGAAAGACTTGCGAAGGTCACAGCCCAGGGACACAGGCCATCTACAAGACTGAGGTTTAATCATAAGTTTACAGAATTCCTCCCCTTCTTCACACATTACCACAATATCAAAAAGCTCCAATTTAGTAACAGTGGGTTACAGCTGAATGAGCTATGATACACAGACCACTTAAGGAGTTCTGAGGGAAATGCAACACCAACAAGGGGAACAAAACGAAGAGACTAGAGGAAACGGAGGCCTCAGGTACCTGCGGCTGCAGTAAACATTAAACACATTCCAGCTCCCGGCCGGATTAACATAAAGCCTCATACTAAAGGCCTGTTGACCAGAGTTGCTGTTACCCAATACATCATGCCCAGTTTTCAACAAATAATTACACACAGCATGCTAAAAGACAAGGAAAAACAGTCCGCAGAAACGAGGTAAGCATCAGCAACCGTCTCACCTAGGATGCAGAGTTTGGAATCACCAGACAGGGAACTTTCAATCACGATAGTTAATGTGTTAAAGGCTCTAATGGAAAAAGTGGACAACCTGATAGGGAGATGAGTTACATATGCAAGGAGGTGGAAATTCCAAGAAAGAATCAAAGGAAATGCTCTACATCAAAAACAATGGCGCACAGAAGAAGAATGCCTTTAATAGGCTCATCAAGAAACTGTATATGGCCCTTCATGTAAAACAGAAATTTATTTTCCCAGTTCTGGGGACTGAGAAGTTCAAGGTCAAGGTGCAGCAGATTCAGTGTCTGGTGAGGACCCACCTCCGGGTTGACAGTTTACACATCTTTTTGCTGTGCCTCCACCTGGTGGGCAGAACAAGGGAACTCTCTGGGCCTCTTTTACGAGGCTGCTCATCCCATTCATGAGGGTTCTGCCCTCACCACCTAATTACCCCCCAAATGCCCACCTCCAAATACTATCACAGTGGAGTTTGGAATCCAACACACAGATTTTGAGAGGACACAAATATTCGGCCTACCGCACACTCTTAAGTATATAGCCCAGGGAGCTGAAAACAGATGCTTAAATAAATACATGTACAGGCATGTTCATAGTAGCACTACTCACAACAGTCAAAAGGTAGAAACAACTCAAATGTTCAACAGTGACTGGATAAACTGATATACACACACAACGGAGTATTACTCAGCCACAGAAAGGAATGAATTACGGATGCATGCTACAAGGTGGAAGAACCTGGCAAACATTATGCAACATGAAAGAAGCCAAAGACAAAAGGTCATAGATTTGTATTATTCCATTTATCCAGAATAGGTAAATCTGTAAAGACAGAAAACAGATTATGGCTACCAGGGGGTGGGGGGAAAGGAGAATAACAGAGTAACTGCTTAACAGCTATGGGGTTTCCCTTGAGGTGATGAAAATATTTTGGAGCTGGAGGATGGGGGTTGGCGTTGCAATGTACTAAATGCCATTGAACTGTTCACTTTGGTTAAGTGTAGGTTATATGAATTTCACTTCAATTTTTTAAAAGACACATTTGAAAAAAAGAACTAAGGGATGGAGAAAAATACACTTCACTAACAGTAGTCCAAAAAATTTGCCTAGCTACATTAATTTCATACAACATAGACTTCAGATAAAGAAAATTTTCAGGATTAAAAATGGCATCACATAAAAATAAAGTTCTCACTTCTCCCAGAAAATTTAACAATCTTTAAAGCATTTGCACCTAACAATCGAGCAACAAAATGCATGAGCCAAAAACTCACAGAACTGTGAGAAGAAATAGATCCACTTTTACAGTTAAAGACTTTGGCGCCACTTTTTCTAGTAACTAGTAGATCCAGAGAGCAGAAAATCTGTAAGGATTTAGTTAAACTGAACAATACCATCAATCAACTTGATCTGACATTTATAGAATACTTCATATTTTATAATATAAACAATTTTATAATATGAATACAACAGCAGAAAATAGGAAGGAAGGGTGGATGGAAAGAAAGAAGAATTAAATTATTTCAAGGCTTCTGTAATTTTTGGATTAACATTTAAAATGTCAAATATACCAGGGTTATCCCAAAGATCGACAATGGGGAACAGAGATAATATTAGAGAAAGTTCTTTTACTTCCCCTGTCTTCTTGTTTCTGGAGGAAGTTCACACTCTCAGAAGGAAACTATTAATATAACACTTCCAGGTTTCCTCTCTTTCTCCTACTCTCCTCATCAAAGAATGACTTACTGATTCCTGAACTTGGAAAAACCCAGTCCAAGACTGTAGTCTCAGCAGTCTCCTTCCCCGTATAGTAGGTACCTGCTTCTTGGATAGAAAGAAGGTTACTAGGCTGTTCTTTCTATGCCTGGTTTACTAAATAAAAATTTTTAATAAAAACATTAGGAAGCTCATTTGATCACAGATCAATGTCATGAAGGCTGATTCAACTCTCCTGACAATAAAAATTATATTTCAAGGTGCTTCAATCTGAAACTGTGTGTCAATAGGTTCAAAATTCTTGGGGAAGAATGGTGTGATTTCCTGGACTCTGAATTCTCCAACAGCTACCCAACAGAGTTGTAAGGAGAATGAAATCAGGTGACATTTATAAACCCCTGGCAAGTATTTAAACTGTAAATTGAGACAGTGACGTGTTGAAGTAAATTCTGTAGTTTATAAATGAGCCTACCATAGTGCCTGACAATCTCAGCTGCTAGTATTTCAGCCATCTGGAGTCATCTCTTCAAAATCTTAAGGATGTACTCTATTAGCAAATTTTAAGTCATAGAAACTATTTAAACCTGAAGTAAATACCTAGTTTTAAAAAGTTGTGTTTTGTTTCAGTCATTGCTGTAAGGGAAAAGTAAAAAAAGAAAAATCCCCACTTTGTGCCCCTACCATCTTCTAAACCAAGTACTGGTCTCCCCTTAATGACTTTTATCATGAGAGAGCTCTTGTGTAAAAAGAAATAGGTTATAGAAAGAATACCTATGGTGTTGTCATGCCAATGGGTTTCAGCCCCAGGCAAGTTTGCTATGGATTCAGTGTGACCAAAGAAATTGACAGCAAAACGTTCTTGGGGTGAAAGGGTTATACCCAACTTTATTTCCAGGTGGCAGGTCAGTCTTTAAAATCCCATTTACCCAGAGCAAGTCTGCATGCAGCAAGCCGGTCTCTGCCTCTGGGCCCCTCTGTCCACACAGCTGTCCCACACAGCCATCCTCTGGGCCTCTGTCCTCTGCTCTGCTCTGCTGCAGCTTTACAGCTGTGCCACTATTTTGTGCGACCAGAGCACTGGGCAGAGCTCTTTATAGAGTCAACAGCCATGTATTGCCCACAGGTGTGCAGTGAGC
Source organism: Phataginus tricuspis (assembly GCA_029783875.1). Lineage (NCBI taxonomy): Eukaryota > Metazoa > Chordata > Mammalia > Pholidota > Manidae > Phataginus > Phataginus tricuspis. Next base: position 68,397,101 of record JAQQAC010006904.1, on the reverse strand, counting down.
TAGTCAACCAGGGCCAGGTGAGAATCCTGGCCACAGGAACTCTCATTTTATCCACACTCCACCCCTCCAGGATTCTCTCCCCTCAGTCTATGTGCCCTCAGTCCTCTGCAATGGTCCCTGTGCAAGGAAGTTTAAACATTGTTCTCCAGCCTCTCCAGGAAAAAGTTCTGCAGACACACAGGCCAGACTTGTGGCTCTGTCTCTGACCTCTGCCTCTTTGGTCTTAATGGCCTGAACTGCTGCTCTGGTTTCAGCTGTTGCCATAGCTCTAGTAAGATCCTATTTGGCTTCCCGTCTAATTGCCTTCCATCTGCTCCTGCCCATATTAAATTAAATCAGCCCACATCTGAGTCCTCATAACCTTCATGGGGCCCCTTAAATTCTTGTGAGTCACCCCGCATTTTGTAATCGCTGCCTCAAGGCGGGCTGCACTGTCAGGGAAGACAGCTCTCCCATCTCTGATCCCGACAGAACAATTCCATCCACCCCTAAGTCCCACAGCCACCAGCTCAGCCTGAGTATAGGGGCGGACCATAGAGTGCTCCACGACCTGGGGAGGGGGCTCCTCCTCTCCTTGGGGAACTTTCAGCTGCTGGGTCTTTATTTTCTTTACAACCACTGGGTGTGCTTTCAATACAGGAGGGGCCGGTGCCTCCGGCACCACCCCTTCATCCTTCCCCAGCTCCTCCATTTCCGGGGCTGATGGCACCTTTGTCTCCCCTCCCCCGAGTGCCTCCTCTGCTACAACCTTTATCTTTTCTAGTGTGCCTTGCAGCAATGCTACCTCAGTCTTCAGAGGCTCTCTTACCTTCACCTCAATGCTTCACAGCTGATGTTCTCGTGCCACCTCCGCCCTTGCTTCCCTCAGGAGTTCGTCTTTTTCCTTGATGGCCTCTTCCTCCTTCAGAACACCTGGCAGCGCTGCCGTCTCGTTCTGTAAAGAATTGTTTACTTCACCAATGGCACCTTGCTGCCGGCATTCTCATGCCATCTCCTCTCGCATCAGTGCCATTTCTCTCTTCAGAGAATCCGCAGAAGTTTGCAGCTCATGTTCTCGTGCTGCCATTTCTTGGGTCTCCTCTGTCGATCTTTTTAATACTGTGAGAAGCAGCCAACCCACAGTCCCCACTGCCTCATGGGCACTCTACTTCTCAAAGGATCTGCTTACTATACCAAGGGCCGCCCCTACTGCCTCAGGTGTCACCTCCACTTGCCTGCAGTCCTGCAGTAGGGCCCAGTCCTCTAGGAGGCAAGCCACCTCAGACCACATACCCATTGGGGGACAGTCCACTCTCTCCCCATTTACAGGGGCAGCCCGCTGAAGCACCCCTCCCGTAAGGGCAGCCGGTCTTTTTCCTTGGTTAACAATGAACTCTGCTGACTTTTGAAAATTGTCTTGCCAATGGGTTTCAGCCCCCGGCAAGTTTGCTATGGATTCAATGTGACCAAAGAAATTGACTGCAAAACGTTCTTGGGGTGAAAGGGTTATACCCAACTTTATTTCCAGGTGGCAGGTCAGTCACTAAAATCCCATTCACTCAGAGTGAGTCTGCATGCAGCAAGCTGGTCTCTGCCTCTGGGCATCTCTGTCTGCACAGCCATCCTCTGGGCCCCTCCGTCCACACAGCTGTCCTCTGGGCCCCTCTGTTCACACAGCCATCCTCTGGGCCCCTCTGTCTGCACAGCCGTCCCACACAACCATCCTCTGGGCCTCTGCACAGTTGTCCATACAGCCGTCCTCTGAGCCTCTGTCCTCAGCACTGCCACCACTCCAGCCACTGCTCTGCCCTCCTGCACCCTTGCAGCCATGCCACCATTTTGGTCACCCAGAGCACTGGGTGGAGCTCTTTATATAGAGTCAACAGCCATGTATTGCTCACAGGTGTGCAGTGAGCTAGTCAACCAGAGCCAGGTGAGAATCCTGGCCACAGGAACTCTCATTTTATCCACAGGTGTTCACACCAGTCAGAGTGAAATGTACATTTGAGCATTAAGGTACTGCATACAGAAATCCTCTGTTGTAATAAATAAAAGGTATCTATGAAGTTTCAAGGGCTCAGTGTTGGCAAGATTCCTCAAAAAACCACCAGAGAAACCTGTTCAAGCAAAAGTTTATTTGACTTACTATAAAAGAAAATACTAGACAGTCTTAGAAGTGTCTCCAAGTGAATAAATTAGGAAACAGTATTTATAGCACTTTAAGTCATGGGCCACATGATTTTACGTGAACTGTTCAAGGAGGAAATCTTTGGGTTTGGGTTGAGTTGATGACATAATAGCTTTAGACTGATGAGCACATTCAGGGAGGTTTTTGAGTGAGTCCTGTTAAGTAAATAATTCTACTTCATTAAAATTCTTATCTTCCAAGGGCAAATTTCCTACAGGAAGCAACTAAGATTTTTTCCCACCTGGTCCCAGTACTGTTTCACAGACGGAAGGGCAAGTTTGCCTGCACCCACTATGGTTTAACATGTCTTAAACCAGGATAGGTAAGCAGATGAGGTGGAGAGAAACCAAAGATAAAGTTTAAAAGCGAGCTAGCTTTCTCCAAACAGGGCAGCTTCGTGGGCAATTCCTGCCTGTCCCCAGAGCTCGCCAAGGGGGCATTATGCTATCTGCTCATCCTCTGAAAGGCTTGAGGGACGATAAATATTGATCCCCAAAGATATCCAGGTCTTAATCCCCGGAACCTGCAAATGTCACCTTATATGTGAAAAGAGGCTTTGCAGATGGGATTAAGAATTTTGAGATGAGGAGATTATCTGGGTTTATCTGGGTGGGTTTTAACTGTAATCACAAGTGTCCTTATAAAAAGGAGGCAGAGGGAGATGGCCTATAGAGACGGAAGGCAATTTGATGAGTGGAGCAAGATGTAATGCTGATGGCTTGGAAAATAGAGGAAAGGACTGTGAACCAAGAAATACAGCTCTAGAAGCTCAAAAAGGTAAGGAAATGGATTCCCCCCTAGAGCCCTTTGGAGGAAACACCCCACAGACACATTTACTTTGGCCTGGTGAAACTGATTTTGATCTTCTGGACCCCAGAATGTTAGGAGAAAAAAATGTTTATTATTTTAAGCTACCAAGTTTGTAGTCATTTCTTATGGCAGCAATTGGAAACTAACACAGAGCCCACTGCTGATAATAAGTCAACTGTAAGCGTGAAAGATGCCACACTCCAGTTCAAGTCATATCACCAGCTTTCTCCACCAGCCCACCTCACCTCCTTCCTCTTTCTATTCTCTTGGCTCAAAATACAGGCTTGAGAGGAGAAATATTAAGAAATACTTTTAGGGATCCAATAAGCTTATGGGCTTGTTAAACCAAATAGTTTGTTAAAACAAAAGAACTCAGTTAACTGAGTGAACTTTCTGAACACACTTTCTCTAACTTTTATCAGCAGTTAGCCAACAGTGCCATGTCGGAAAATCCCTGGCCTGTTACTTCCAGGGAGTAGAATGCAAGCTAACTAATTCTATAAGACTAATCGCCTGTGGCTAGTTTAAACTTCAGTACCTGAACAGGAAATGTGCTTACTTAATGGACATCATGCACGAATTCATTTTTATGGATTAACAAAATACAGGATTTTTTTTGTCAGACTTTATGCCCTATTATGTCCTATTTTTGCTGCTTTTTTATGGTTCCTGCAAGTAACCCCTTCTCAGAGATCCATTTCCAAAAACATAGAAAAATTAAAAATAAATCTCTTCCTTGCATTAAAAAGGTTGAGATTTTCCTCTGCCACCTATTATTGAAAATCAGTCAACTTTAAAATATAATAAAGTAATTTTTAATGCCACATTTATGATGCCAACAACCACATTTGGTGAAATGCTGGTAAGCCAGCTCTCTAGAAAAGAGGAGAAGGAAGAGAAAAATCTCTGGTTCATAGCAATGTCCAATTTGCACGGTGATGTAATACTCCTCCCAGGGCCAATTTCAAGCTATTAAAAGTTTAACACCCAGCCCATGAGATTCCTGAATACTTATCAGTCAGCCCTTTGGGCCAGCCAGTTCTAGCACACAACTGAAAAATGTTAAATATATGTAATTATTAATGGAACTAATATTGATCTCCCTCAATTGCTTTTTGGATATCAGAAGACAAAGAATTAAAATTAGAAAAAAATTAGTAAACTTTGAAATGCATCTTTATTTTATTTCTGGTTCTGTGCTTTCCAAAACAAGCAGAAAAGGAGAGCACAGAGACAAGATCTCAGATTAAGCCCCTGATAAAAGTTAAGAATGAAAGAACAACTTTAATTATCCTAATTAGACTAGCCTCTGTCAACGATCCAAGAACCTAATGCATCACCTATCGTGCAAGAAGTTAAAGAACTAGAAGAGAGAATGAAACATAAATAATTGAGAAGAACTGAAAAAGCAGAGTCCTAATTCATCACAGAGAGAAGGAGTCCTCTTAAAGTGTATTGAGAAGAAACTCAGATGGTACAAGCTAGTATTTAATCAATTTCACTTTTAATACAAAGAGTTTCTAATTCTCCTTGAAGTTCTGAGAAACCCGTAGCTTCCTTGGACAGAATCAAATCTCTATCATCCAAGGACGGCAATTAACAGAAAATCTTCAGATGGTGAGGGGTAGCTAGATCTCATAGTCCCTAATCTAAAGATCGTTACCTCCAGGATTCACCTTTCTTTAAATCTCAACAGCATAGTTGGCCAATCTGCATTTAAATCAGACTTTACTAATGATTCAGACTAATGGAGAGAATTTTGGAAAAGTGAATATACTTAACTGAACTGACAAAACGGTGCTTTTTCCAGAAGCACTTCTTGAGCTCAGCGCACGTTCACAAGGTCCAGCTCGTAGCAGCCTCCTCTTGGCAGGGACCGTCTTTTCCCCTGACACAACCAGAGTTCACTCTTGATATACATATAATAAATATATGTATATATAAATATAAATATACATATAATAAATCCTTAAAAATTCAGATCCAAGAACGGTTTACTCTCTGAAAAGGAGGCACTCCTTTTCTCCCGTTTGAGACTTACCTTCCAAATCCCTATTTCCTATTTCAGGATCTGCCTCTTCCCAAGATGGCTGACATCAGAAATACCTCCTTCCTTTCGTCAAAACTTCTCCTAGTTCAGAGGGGTGTTCCTCGGTCCTGGTTTCTACCAGAACAACCACAAAACTACCAGAAACCTATGAGATGTCATTTGACTGTGCCCTCAATGAGTGTGTCAATGATTTCGAGATCCTCTTTGGTCTTGGTGGCTACTTGCTTTGGGAGATTCCTGCCGTAATTCTGCATCATGTCCAAAGGCTTTAAAACACACTTCAGAATAATGCGTTCTCTAAGGAGCCTCTTTCATCAGCCCATCATTTGGGAAAAATAGGATAATATTGCTATTATTATTGGCTATTATATTATATTGCTATTATTATTGGCTAATATATATATATATATATTATATGCTATTATATTGGCATCTGCACTTGTGCCTTTGGTTTAATTCAGAAGATTGAAACTCTAAGTAGCACTGAAAGTCAGAAACAGAGATGGAGCGGGCAGAAGGCCCCTGTAAAGATTCATAGAAGGCTCTGCATTCTCAACTTACATTTCAAAGAGAAGATGACTTGGAAAATTGGCTTAGGGTGGAGGAAGAGGAATACAGATTCAGTTTGTTTAAAAAAAATTACAAGATCTTTGGGGATGTTCTTATCCTAAAGCAATACTAAGTAAGTAAGTTTGATCTTTTCTTTTCTGATTCTTTATAAAAAGTAAAATGTCAATTCAGAATTCAACTTAGGGAACAACATTAAAATCATACCATGGAGAAATATACAGGAGAGAAGCATATGGACCATAAGAAAAAAGTCAAATCTTTTCAAAGCTAAGGGGGAAAAAGTAATTCCAGGGCCAATGAAGATAACTACTACATAAGCTCGTAAACAGCAATGGTAAATTAAGGGGTAAAATATGACTATTCTAAAATGGGCATCATTCCCTACGTTTGCCTTGTAGGATAGAGTAGAGAAATAGCTCACCTTAACAGTAAGAAACTGCTCAGAATCCCAGGAGCCACAGCCAGAAGCAATGTATTTATGGAATACAAATATCCTCACTGCCTGCAGCATCAAGGCTGCGGCTGCCCTTGGCATCACCAACGCCCAACTGCAGGGAAGTCTTACTTCTCCGCTGTTGCAAAAGAAGCCCTGTTCATTCTGTCTGTATGAGAGCTATCTCCTTGCAGTCAATCAAATTCAGTTAAGGATACCGGCCACAATGCATAACAGAACACATAACTTTTAAATGTTTTGCAATATGGTGACATGTAATACTTGGAAAGCTCCTAGTGAGAGCCTTCCCAAGGAAGTATGTTAGAAGATTTAGATGGTCTCATTATTATTTAAGACCAAAATTCACTTTTTTTTTGCAGATACCTAAAGCCTGTCTTTTTATCATTAAAACCTCCTTGAGACATCAAATGCATTGATCTATGTAATATATCCAGAACTGTACTGATACCATAGTAAGTGTTGATTATGTGTCAGTAACTCTTATGAAAACTTTAGGAGCAGATATAGGGATGTCTTGGGATAAATGATATTCTGAGGAAGGAATTCTAAACTTTCCAAATAAAGTTCATTTTATTGTAAGTTTCCAAAAAGGAAAGTTACAAGGGAAAATGTCTCAGCAAAACTGAGCAGTGATATACTTGGGTTTCCTAATGGCAGTTCTAGAACATTAGGTACGTGGTCTCATTCTCATTATGAGCACAACCTTCCATAATTTTTCATCTGCCTAAGAAACCCACATTAGTGTGATGGCTGGATAATGTAATACTAAATCCTTTTGTCCAGTAAAAATTCTCACTGCTCTTAAATACTCGTTTCACACACTTATCGTTAAAAACCAACGTTAAGGTATGACTTGAATGTTTCTTAAGAAAAAGCTCTGTGAGTGCGTGTGCATATATTCATGGATACATATAGGCAGATAATTAGATATATGATAGATAGTTATTTATTAGAGCAATCTTACAAGGTTATCTGGTTTAGCACCATGCCTTTAAATTGGTTAGATATTATCATCTGTTTTCATAGTTGTAACAACTAAAATTTATAGATTTTGACTATTTTCCCAAAGAAAAATGCTATGGGGAAGTAGTAGAATAATAATAGGAACTCAGATCTCTTGCTTCTTACCAGTTTGTTTTCATTAACATATTTCATATTCTGTATTCTTAACACATTTTTATTTCTAAATAATGTTATACATAAAAAAAGTTGCAAAAAAGTAGAGCTCCCATCTACCCTTCACCCAGCTCCCTCTAAATTCCCCATTTTGTATAACTACCATACAATTATCAGAACTAAGAAGTTAACATTGGAACAATACTATGAAATAAATTGCAGATATATCAGCTTTCCACTAACGTCTTTTTCTACTCCAGGATCCAACCCAAGATTCCACATTAAATTTTGTTTTCAGGTCCCCTGGGTCTTTCCAATTTGAGTGATGCCAGAACTACTTAGTAAAGGAAATGTAGTATCTTCAAAGGAATGATCAAACTTGGAGCCCAAAAATGAGCTAAGTATTAATTAGTAATAATACGTTGGAGTCTTCATATTTATTCTTATTTTATATTTCATAATGGCCATTGCATTATATAATTCTATATTATCAAGTGGAATTATCTGACATATATGTATCCCTTTTCCTTCCACAATTTGCCCACTTTTATAACTGCAAATGTAAGATGCAGTATCTCTGCCTCTACGTCAAAAGAAGGATCATAATGGACAAGATAGTAAAGAAGAAAAAATTGATCATTTACTATCTGTGCAATTATGTAAGCTCTCTGGATTTCTATTTCTTCATCTCTAAGCCTGAAAGCAAAAATACCCACTTTCAGGCTTGTCTTAAGGACTGAATGTAAAGCTCCAAGCTCAGTGTTTGTAATATGGTTATGTCCTCTCAAGAGGCATTTGACAATGTCTGTAGATACTTCTGGCTGTTACTTCAAGGAGGTGCTACTAGCATCTAGTGGGCAGGGACCAGAGATTATGCTAAACACTCCGCAGTGCATAGGTCAGTCTTCCAGCACAAAGAATTATGTGGCCCCAGATTTCAGGAGTGTTAAGGATGAGAGACTGCTTTAAATGATGAGATCAGTTCTTCTGCATCCTGCCCTGGGACATGAGTAAACCGAAGCTAATAGGGAAGTAAAACATATTGGATAAAGTCCAGCCCATTCAAACAGCAACCAAGCAAAAGTGAAGGCAAGAATGAAAGCCTGAAGCTAAAACCTGGACACTGTCTTTAGAAACCAAGGTAACAGTCAGTCTTTCTCTGCCATACAAGTCTTCCTCCCCTGGTCTACCTGATCTTATATACAACCCAAAAAGAGAGTGTATGAAAACTATATGTGCCAAACTATTCCTTAAATTAAGGGCAAGAAATGTAAAATATTTGTTTCAATCTCACTCAATTGTGTCAGAGAACTGAGGGCAGAGGTTGGCCAAACCTTTCGCACTTTCATCATGCCTTTCACTTAACAAAACCTCAGTACCATTATTAACTTTCCCACCTACCTTTCTCCAGCCCAGTTCCTTTTTCTCCATGTTAGAAAGACATTCTTTTCAACTACCTGGAAAAGAAATGAACAAGCAGGAGATTTGGTAATCAGAATTGAAAAGGCAATTTCCTCAGATTTAACGAAAGTGAAAGATGAAGTATTTATTATTATTTTCAAGTGTAAAAGGTCATGGGGAATACACAATCATAAAGAAGGCTATTTACCTTATTCTCACCGAATCATGTGGTGGCCCCAATAAGGCAGTGAATATTAAACCTTCAAGTTGGGTTACAACCAAGATGCTAGGTACCATAAAATAAATATATAAGATAGGGTTGGTACAAAATGGCAGCATAGGAAGATCTTGAACTCACCTTCTCCCATAAACACACCAAGTCTACAGCTACATATGTACCAATTTGCTCTAAAAAAGACCCAAAAACTAGCTGAACAGCTCCTGCATAACAAACAATAAAAGGGTCACGTTGAGACAGATAAGAAAGGCAGAGATGTGGTCTTGCCCAAAACCCCACCCCCAGAGCAGTGAGCCACAACTGGGAGGGATCTCACAAAGCTGGGGCTTCTCCCTGGGGAGTGAGGGGTTCATGTCGCACATCAAGCACCCCAACTCCTGGCACCTGCACCAGAGAGATGAGGCCCCAGAATGTCTGATTTTGAAAATCAATGAGGTTTATGTTCAGGAGACTCAAAAGGGCTATAGGAAACAGATTCTGCTCTGAAAGGGCTTGTGTGCAGAATCACTCACTCCAGGACCCAGCACAAAGGTAGCAGTTTTAAAAGTGCCTACCTATACAGGAAGGAGATTCATTGCTAATCTTAATGCACCTGACAGAGGGGCAGGGGCCTGTTGGGACTCTCTCTTGGGATGATGGCACTAGCAAGCATCATTTTTGCACTGTCTCCCTACCCTGCTTGTGCCAGCAGGCACACACAGTCCCTATACCCTCCTGGTGCACCTCTAAAACCAGCAGATGCATGCAGTTCACATAGGGGACACTACCTGATTGCCTGGCTTTGGTGTTCAGGAGGGCTTATATTTCTGGGCCCCACAGGACAGCAACAATCCATAGTCCTGAAAAAAACATAGGCAAAAATCTCTTGGACATAAACATGAGCGACTTCTTCAAGAACATATCCCCCCGGGCAAGGGAAACAAAAGCAAAAATGAACAAATGGGACTATATCAAGTTGAAAATCTTCTGTACAGCAAAGGACACCATCAGTAGAACAAAAAGACATCCTACAATATGGGAAAATATATTCATAAATGATGTATCTGATAAGGGGTTGACATCCAAAATATACAAAGAACTCACGCACCTTAACAAACAAAAAGCAAATAATCCAATTAAGAAATGGGCACAGGACATGAATAGACACTTCTCTAAAGAAGAAATTCAGATGGCCAACAGGCACATGAAAAAATGCTCCACATCGCTAATCATTAGAGAAATGCAGATTAAAACCACAATGAGATATCACCTCACACCAGTGAGGATGGCCAACATCCAAAACACAAACAACAACAAATGTTGGCGAGAATGTGGAGAGAGGGGAACCCTCCTACATTGCTGGTGGGAATGCAAATTAGTTCAACCATTGTGGAAAGCAGTATGGAGGTTCCTCAAAAAAACTCAAAATAGAAATACCATATGACCCAGGAATCCCACTCCTAGGAATTTACCCCAAGAATGCAGCAGCCCAGTTTGAGAAAGACAGATGCACCCCTATGTTTATTGCAGCACTATTTACAATAGCCAAGAAATGGAAGCAACCTAAGTGCCCATCAGTAGATGAATGGATTAAGAAGATGTGGTACATATACACAATGGAATATTACGCAGCCATAAGAAAAAAACAAATCCTACCATTTGCAACAACATGGATGGAGCTGGAGGGTATTATGCTCAGTGAAATAAGCCAGGCCGAAAAAGACAAGTACCAAATGTTCTCACTCATATGTGGAGTATAAGAACAAAGAAAAAAAAACACTGAAGGAACAAAACAGCAGCAGACTCACAGAACCCAAGAACGGACTAATAGTTACCAAAGGGAAAGGGACTGGGGAAGAAGGGCGGGAAGGGAGGGATAAGAGGGTAAAAGGGGCATTACGATTGGCACGGGGGCGCGCGCCCCCCCCGGGGGGGACTGTACAGCTCAGAGAAGACAAGTAGTGATTCTCATCTCACTACACTGATGGACAGTGACTGTAATAGGGTTGGTGGGGGGGACCTGATGAAGGGGGTAGTTTAATCATCACAATATTGCTCATGTAATTGTAGGTTAATGATACTAAAATAAAATAAATTGTAAAAAAAAAAAAAAAAAAAAAAGAATCCATAGTCCTTGGCAGGGTAGCACCCCAGGGCACTACAGACAGCAGACTGAAACAAAACTCCAGTCTTCTTTTGAAAAAGGTCCATTTCCTGAAACTTCAGCCTGGAGGGTAGGCTTCAGGTTTGCTACATATTTAAAGGCTACAGAGGTGCTGTCAGTGAACACAGACCAGAGGATATCATCTTTGTGTTATTCTTCAGCCTCACTATAGTTCAACAGTACCTCCCAGAAAGGGGCTAATACATTTATCTGGAGTACCAGTTTTTGCAACTGTCACCCAGGGGACACCTCCAGATCTCCTGGTCTGGAGGCCAGCACGGTGTATAATTGAGGTCCTACAAGACTGCATATACTTGCAAACTTTAAAATATGCTGCCTGAAGTTTTTGCTTCCAATCAGTCTGAAACTAGATTTTGACAGAGATCCCTCCCTTTGGAAAACTTCAGGTCTTGGAACACCCTCAAAATCAGGGACCTATCAAGAATACATCAAACCACTTAGACAACCACAAAGCTTAGAGAGACAACTAAAAGCTAGGGCAAGGATGAACGATAAGTTTCACTCCTATACAAGGCCACTTCTTCAAGACTGGGAGAAATAGCTGTTTCGTCTAATAAACAGAAACAAGGAGAGTCAAGCAAAACAGGGGAAGAATAGGTTTGAAATGAAAGAACAAGATAAAACCTCAGGAAAAAAAATTAATAAAAGCAGATAGGTAATTTATCTGATAAAAAGCCCAAAGTAATGTTTATAAAGATGCTCATTAGACTCAGGAGAAGAATGTATGGGCACAGTAAGAACTTCAACAAAGAGATAGAAATAATAAGAAAGTACAAAGCAGAAGTCACAGAGCTGAATAATATAACATACACCAGAGGGATGCAACAGCAGACTAGATGAAACAGAAGAAAGGATCTGTGGCCAGGAATACAGGGCAGTGGAACTCATCCAAACAGAGCAGCAGAAAGAAAAAAATAATTTTAAAAAGTGAAGATAATTTAAGGCATTATGGGACAACATCATGCAGCATAAAATTCATATATTAAGAAATCCCAGGAGGAGAGGAGAGAAAGAAAGGGGCAGAAAGCATATGTGAAGAAATAATAGCTGAAAACTTCCCTAACATGAGAAAGAAAATAGACATCTAGATCCAGGAAGTCCAGAGAGTTCCAAACAAGATGATGAACTAAAAGGATCCACACCAAGATGGATTATAATTAAAATGTCAAAAATTAAAGATAAAGAGAATTTTAAAAACAGTAGGAGAAAAACAACTTGTTATGTATAATGGAACCCCCATAAGACAATCAGCAGTTTTTTCCAAAGAAATTTTGTAGGCCAGCAGGGAGTGGCAAGATATATTCAAAGTGCCGAAAGAAAAAAATTTCCAGCCAAGAATATTCTACCTGGCAAGATTATCAGTTAGAATTGAAGGAGAGAATGCTATAAAACTCAAATAAGTGTTAATATGTATCCTCAAACTCTTCCAAAAAATTGAAGATGAAGGAATGCTTCCCAACTCATTTTATGAGGCTACCATTACCCTGATACCAAAACCAGACAAGTAAACTGAAGGAAAAGAAAATTATACATCAATATAACCCTGATGAAAAGAGATACAAAAATTCTCAACAAATATTAGCAATCTGAATTCAACAATGCATTAAAAGGATCACCCACCATGATCAAGTGGTATTTATTCCAGGGATACAAGGATGTTTCAACACCCACTAATCAATCAAGGTTTAATACCACATTAACAAAATAAAAGATAAAAACCATAGGATCATATCAATAGACATAGAAAAAGCATTTGACAAAATTCAATATCCATTTGGTGATAAAGGGAATATACCTCAACATAATAAAGGCCATAAATGACAAACTCACAGCTCACGTCATCCTGAATGGTGAAAAGTGGAAAGCTTTTCCTCTAAAATCAGGAAAATGATAAGAGTACCCGCTCTCACCACTTGATAAAGAGTTAATATCCAAAATATGTAAAGAACACATACAATGCAATAGTATAAAAACAAGCAAGCCAATTAAAAAATAGGTAAAGGATCTTAGTAGATATTTTTCCAAAGAACACATATAAATGGCCAACAGGCACATGAAAAGAAGCTTAACATCCTAGTCATCAGGGAAATGCAAATCAAAACCACAGTGAGATATAACTGTTAGAATGGCTGTTACCAAAAGACAAGAAAAACAAATGCTGGCAAAGATGTGAAGAATGTGCACTGTTGTGGGGAATGTAAATTGGTGCAGCCATCATGGAAAATAGTATGGAGTTTCATTTAAAAAAATTAAAAGTAGAACTACCATATGATCCAGCAATGCCACTTCTGGGTATTTATCCAAAGAAAATGAAAAGACTAATTCTAAAAACTATATGCACCCCTGTGTTCACTGAAGCATCATTTACAATAGGCAAGATATGGAAACAACCTAAGTATCCATCAATGGATGAATGGATAAAAAAAGTAAGTGTGGTATACATACATACATACATAAATATTTGTACACAATGTGTATGTGTACAAACACACACACACACACACAATGGAATACTACCCAGCTATAAAAATGAATGAAATCTTTTAATTTTTTTCAACAATATGAATGGACTTGAGGAGCATTATACTAGGTGAAATAAGAGCAACTAATGAAAAATAATACTACTAAGAATCTTGAGAATTCACTATGTACCAAGCATTGGCTCAAGCTTTTCATACCTCATTCCAATTCACTCAAATAGCAACTGAGTTGGTTACTTATGAACAATCATCCACAATTTAAAAACGGGGAAATTGAAGCACAATGTCCCAGAGCTAATAAATGATGGATTGAGGACATGAAAACCATAGCTATTAGTCAGTACACCATACTGTACATGTATGATTAAAACCTGTATGCAATCAAACCAGATTTATTTTTATTAATTGGAACAAAGAAAGAAAAAGGTTTGAGCTAAGATTATTTGCACTTGGTAAACTACTTCCTCAGAAAGAGTGCGAGGTAATTTACTCACTCTTTCTACGAATATTTTAAGTGCTTAGTATGTGCAAGATGCTGTCTTGAAAACTATTAGAGATACAAAGATAAAGCATCAAGGAACTTATAGTGTAGTGTGAGATATTTTAACAAGGGAAGGAGAAGTGACATGTTTTCAGGAAGTAGTCGGGAGGGATGTTCCTTTAGAGCAGTACCTATAATGCCTGTAGCTGTGCATGATTCACAATAAGCAATGAATGAGTTCATGCATGAAAAGTGAGTGAACAATCAGAGGTAGCAAACTGGACCTCAGCTAGGATTCCCATGTAAAAATGAAGAGAATAAAACAGTCATGCAGAGTTAATGAAGAGAATTAATAGTATAAACAAATACTTTATTAATCTATTGTGTGTAACTGAAATAAAACAAATTTCCTTTTTACAAAGATAATACAGTTTTTTTGTAGAAAATTCAAACAACAGGAAAGATAAAGAATTTGAAAAAGCCACTCAGGGCTATCTATCTGTAAGTAGTAAGTGGATCAATAAGTCTGATCTAAACAATTTTCCTCATCCGATGTACATTTATTAAAAAATAGGCACAGTTTCATCGCTCTATTGTTACTAACTTATTTTTAGGGAGACATTCATATATATTATATTGGTGAAAACAAAGATGTTTGCTGTATTTCAGGCCATACAATAAACCACTAAAACAAACAAAAAAACAGAAAAGCAAATGTTTAGGAATATGTAATGTGAGGCCTTAGTGAAAAAAAAATTTTAATTTTTCATCATTTTCTTAGGAATAAAGACATGGCCTCCAAAGCTAGATTGCCCTGTGCTATGCCATTTCAATCTTAAGAAAAAAATCTACCTCTCCCTCATATACAAATAGGAATGTCACAAAGAGATATGTTTTAAACTCTTCATTATATATTGCCCATTCCAAAAAAATATGGATTTAGTTTTCATGCTGCTCACCCACACTCAATTTCAACCTAATAAGCTTTGATAAAGACACAAAGACTTGTAGCATTTTAATAATTGCATTTGGCTTTTTAAGGCTACTTTACCCTCGGTATCAATTCCGTCTGAATTTTTTTTTTTCTGTCTGAATTTTTAAAGTAAAAGTTATGACATAAAATATTTCAAACAAAACTGAGGGGAGATGATACCAGCCAAGAGTGCAGTTATTGGTTGTCTAAAACACCAGATGGCTGACACGTTTGCAAATGGTAAATTTATTATCTTCACCACAACTGCTGCATTTGAAGGATTGGTTCCAGGACAAACATCCGGTATGCATTGATAGGATCTGCTTAGTGCTGTAAGGTTTCTCACCAAGTATATGAAAGGCAATACTCTTCCCTGTCCTCCTGGGGTTTCAAAAGATGAACCATTACTTTTAGTGTCTTCAACATCACTGTAGTCAAGAATAAGGTAAGATTCTATCAGATGCACACTGCCCACAATTCCCACATTCCACTTGATGAAACACGCTGACAATAAGATGGAGAATGGAGCAGTGTGTGTCTCTTTTAACCAATGCATCTAAACCCATATCCAATAAGATATCCAGTTATAGCATTAACTGAACTTCACTCCCCTCAACTGTCCCTATTTCCTAATGTCTTGAAGACCTGAGAATAAATGCTGAAGTTATAATATAAGCCAACTGGCAGCTATAGCATGTATTGTATTAAAATAAATAGAATTCATGGCTAAAATTAAATGGCCCATGGCAAGGCTCTTGTATAAATAAGGCCAATGTTCCTTTGTATAGTAAAATTATATTTATCAAACACAAAAAGAAGAGTGAACACAAATTGCATGAAAAAGGCAACTCATTTAGGACAAAATGATGTTGTGTAATAAGAAGATTTAGTATGTGACGAAAATGAAAATTAAATTCCTGTTAAAATATTTATGTAGATGTGGCTGAAACATTCTGCTGAGAGATAAATCAGAGTGGCCTTTGGCATTTTGCAGACATAATTCCTCTATTCTTCTGCTGCAAATTTAGAGCTTACAACATGCTAATGGCATCATGGTTCCCAGGACAGTCTCTGCAGACTACTTTTGCTCAGCAGGTTGTAAGAATTTGCATCCATATTTCAAATATACTTTTATCTCATTACTGGCTTCTTATTTCTTTATGATTTATATCTCTATAAAATTTCAGCTAGTGCAATGGAGAATGGGATTTCAAAAAGGCAAATTCTGCATAATGTGGACATGTATCACGTTCTTCCTTCTTTATTTTTTTCTTCATCTCCAGGGAGATGAGGAGAATGACATGTAACACTTAAAGTTGGGGGTGTACTGTTCTTTCAAATAATGCCATTTGAAAGCTTTCAAAATTAGCAATATTGCTCTAAATGACACTTTCTAGTAGGTGGCAGTATCATTTGCCTCATTGCTTACATTTACATTTAACTGAACTGCAATCTTTAAATAATATATGTACATTAGAAAGTAAACTCACTTGGTAGCTATTAATTTGTAAGAGTCTTAATCATTTAAAATTCAGAGAAGGCTTTTTGTAATAAGTCTGAACATAACGAATCTATTTGGTATTCATGCAGGTGTAGCAAGTAATTTCAGAGTTGTTACACTATAATTCTGTGCTATTTAATAGATATTAGGGTGGTAGCAGTTGTGTCACTGTAGATAAGACTCTTTCACAGTTCCCATGTCAAATTCACCTCTTACTGGTGTTTAGAATTCAGCTAAAGTAAAATTACATGCTTGTGAAACATGACAGGTTCAGGGATTTAGAGGCATTTTTCGGGGGGAAAAAGAGCAAGTTAAAGTTAAATAAAATAGGGAGGTATGAAGGCAAGGTAGTTGAATATTACTAAGATTAAACTTAGATATGTAAATTTTTAATTTGTATGGTAAATTAAAGAATGTAAATACATGTATTTCCTTCTAGGTCTTCTCTTTTTAGTATTCCATTCCAGAAGAGAAATTAAAAGTTAGTGAAATTTTATAGGCCACATGCTAGAATACCAGGTACCAGGATATCTATCATATTTTAAAAATTCATTGATATTTTAAATAACTTTATCAGTTAAATTCAAAACATAACTTATATTTAATGAACAGTTTTTGCATATTTTGGTAGCCAGAAATTATTTTTATTGGATACATCAAAAAAAACTAAAATCAACAGGCCTAAACAATAAAGAGAATATATTGGTTCACATAATTAACATATTCAGAGAAGAGGTTAGGTCCCATTAACTCCATAACATCTCCAAAGACTGAACTGTATTCATTCTCTCCCTCTGTTTGTCAGGATATCAGCTTCCTTAGGCAGTAGCTGCCAGCAATGATTACGCTTCCATATTTACAACCAGTATGGGGAAGGGATATCTCTTTGAGTAGTCCATGAAAAAGAGTAAGAAATCTTCACTCTCGAAGCCCAAAGGAAATGTCTCCTTGAGTCTAATTGCTCAAAAGTGAGTTATATGCCATCTTTACGTCAATATTTTTTATCCAGAAAAATGGGATGTACTGAATAGCTTAAACGAACCGGGGCCAATCTCTGATCCTGAAAAGGGGTTCCAAATCTATCAAAACACAGTGGCTAGGAAATCCATGGGGGCCTAAACAGAATACATAGAGGAGGGAAAAAATCAGACTGATATTCTTGCATCAAAGGCTTATACTGTAGTCAGTCACCTTATTCCCCGCTATGTCCTAGGAGTACAGAAGGCAGCATTAAAGCTCACCCCTTGGCAAGGACCTAGTGAAGAGCCACTGTGAGCAACATTATTGTAGTGCTCAGCTCTTAAGGACCAGTCACTGCTTACCAAGCCTCTCTTCTTGCACCTTTACTCAAGGACAGGCTTCTAAGCCACTTGAGTCCACAGCCTGTTACAATAAACTTCCCCATCATTTTTCAGCACGTCCCCTGTTGATATTCCAGTAGAAGTGTGGTCTATTTGTGGCAAATTTTGTTTTTTCCCCTTTACACTTGTCATCCCTAGAAAATGACTTGGGACCTATACACCTTGTAGAGTAATACCAGGGAACAAGTTAAAAAATCCTTGAAGTATGAAAGTAACGAATGAACACTTCCCTTTGCAGCATCATTTTATACTTTGGTACCTTTTAAATTTTAATTCATGCACTACCCTAAACATAACTTTGATGTCAAAAGTAAACCTTATTTACTCCTTGCAAGGACAAAAAAAAAAATGATTCCATTGAATCACTGTTATGCTACAAAAGCAGAGAGCTCTCATTTTCAAGCTTGATATTTTTTAAATGAATGTATTGAAGTGCCTTTTCTCAAGTAATCTCTTAATTAAGGGATTACTGTGCCTCTGACAGTCCTATAATTTATCTACGAGGCACGCAGGAAACTGATATTTGTTTCCTCATTTTCCTTCCCAATTAACAAAGAGCAAGTGAGTTCAGGTGACTTGTCTGGGGTCACGAGCAAGCCGGTGGTAAGAACCTGAGTGTATTAATCCCAGTGGGGTGGGATGCATGGAGCATTGCTAGTAAGTTATGTTCACTCCGTGGCCAGAGAAGACAGATACCAGATATTTGCTCCTGAGGTTTCCTCGGAGTGAGACCCACTGACCTGTAGAGGACTGACTGCGCTTTCACCCTTGCCAAGCCTGATAAGGGCAGCTCACTGGTAAATTAAACTTTGGCTTTATGGTTTGTCCTTCAGTTTTCAGTAACATCTTGGGATGAATCAGAAAGACATCCTATTTTCAAATATGGTGAGTGACTAGCACAAATATTTTGTTAGCTCATATTTTATTCAGTTTCTGCAACCAAGAAGTGGGCTAGAAGTCTTGTCCGTAATGTGCTTCATAAATCATGAATAATATACATTATACATATTCACATAGTCTGAAGGCTTTACATTTATCTTGTTTGAAACTGATCTGCCTAAGAACTCCAAAAGCAGGGTGTTCTCTTGTCAGTTGCAAAGTAATGGATAAGTGCAAGTATGTTATAAACAATTATACTGACATGGATGGATTCGGAATAAAATAATGAAGGTCCATTGTCACCTCTCCACAATTATACCCCCCAGAAGTAACTACTTCAATCAATGTGGTGTATATCACTTCAGACCCTTTGATATAAATTGTTATAATGTATGTATGTATGTATATGTACATTATATATCAATAAGATGTGCTTACTTCTCAGCAACTTTCCTACAGACATCCTCATTCTCATACAATGGACTCTCCCTTTCCTGTGCTCAGATCAAAAACCACTTTCCCTCTTCTCACATCCAAACTGGTCTGTCATCAAATCTTTACATGCTAGCCTAGCACTTACTTCTATATTTAGATGCTACTTATTTACATGCTAGCCTAGCATTTACATGCTAGCCTAGTATTTACATGCTAGCCTAGCACTTATTTCTATATTTAGATGCTACCTACTTACATGCTAGCCTAGTATTTACATGCTAGCCTAGCACTTACTTCTATATTTAGATGCTACCTATTTACATGCTAGCCTAGTATTTACATGCTAGCATAGTATTTACATGCTAGCCTAGCACTTCTTTCTATATTTAGAGCTGCATTTTGCCATCTATATTTGTTATGAGGGTTTCTGGTCCACACACTCACCAGTTTTATTTTTTAAAAAATGGAACCTTGCAGCCTTTATTGATGACTAATAACAAAGAAAGTAATAAGATGGATCAGGAGCAAGGAGAAAGAAGAGAAGGTCAACAGTGAAGCCCGTATTGACAAGCAAGAAAAAGAAGGAGGGGGACTGATGAGAAAGAGGCTTCATAACTTAGGAGAAAATGAGAAGCATCCTCATTCATGTAAATACGGAAGGACAATGGACGTGTAAGAGGGACACAGAGGGCAAGTGGCTATAAAAGTTTTTTAAGTAAGTCCATGAGGAAAAATAGTTATTTTAAAAGCAAAGTACCTGGACACTATAATAAGTTGAATTAGGAGGTTTTGTGTTCCTAACAAGAATATTTTTATGGAAGGGTGACCATCTGCCGTTGTTCAGGTGTTGCAAGGAAAGCCTGATGATTACGCTCTGCTTGTGTCTACAAAGAAACATTATGGTTAATAAAGTAGCAAAAACATTTGAATGTCCTGAATTTTCACTCTCATTTACCTTGAGTGTGAAAAAGGTAAAGAATAGGGTAAAAGGTAAAGGTAAAGACGCTCACGTGGTCTGTGACTGAGGAAGTCTATCTGTGGGAGATAAGATTGCTGTTCTCAATTCTTCATGCCTCCTTGATCCTGCTTGAGAAGAATATACCCAAAGTCTTTGCCATTGATCTTTTTATTTCCTTCCATTACAGCACTACTCCCCATTATAAGGCTTGGCAATATGACTTGCTTCTGTCAATGTAAAGTGTAAGGAAGTGACAGTGTTCCAGTCGGGGCCAAGGCATTAAGAGATATCACATATATCTGCTCATGTGCTTACATTCCTGTGATCACCATGAGAAAAGCAAGTCCCAGGGAATTCTGACCTTTCAACACAGGCCCCAGAATGAGACACAGAATACACCTGAAACTGACCGAAGCCTGGAGTCAACCAAGCTCATCAGTTGCCCTGCAGGCTAGTTACCAAGAGAAGTCCTGAAGATTCTAAATCGTGAGTTTGGGGATGATTGTTACACAGCATTATTGCTGTAATAGCAAGCTTATACACAATCCAGAGGACCTCACTGGCTCTTACTCCCTCCCTCCACCCATGGAGTAATATAGCCTAATGCTGTCCAACTGGCTGACTTCATGTCTCAGTCCCATCATTTTCTGTCTGTAGGCAAGTTATTTAATCATCCTGAGTTTCAGCCTCTAATTGTAAACTAAGAGTTATGGGGAGAACTACAGGAGATGATGAATGAAAGACACATAGTGAGTTACTCTTCAATAAGTATTAACTGCTTCTTTTCACTAGTATTACTATTACTATTATAATTCCTTCAGACTTCCATCAGCCAAAAAGGATTCCCTCCTCAGTGATCTATTTGCAGTTTTGGACTTTCTGAGAAGTATCCCTCACACCAGCAACTTCGCCTGATCTGCCCCCAATTCAGAAATCCTCCCAGATTCAGATGGAAGCAGTATCTGAAAGCAAAGTCTTCCCAGCTGTCGGATGTGCCATCTGAAGGCCTCTCCTATCAGACTCCGGCCACAGTCAACAGGTAGCACAGGAAGGAGCCAGAAGAGACAGAATAGCTGTATCTCAGCTTCAAAATTTAAATGCTCTGTATTCCCAAATAATTAATTCTGCTTGCACTCAGATCTTGGTTTTCAATTATCCCTGAGATCCCTGCACACAGAGATATTCTTTTGGAAGTCCTGAGGACCTTATAAAATCTTATCAATTGATCTAACTCAGTTAACATATACAACTGGATGAAGCTTTTTCCAAGCTGAAGGTTCTCAGCCGTAATCTAAGGAAGTTTCCTTATCCATAACAGCAAAATTTTAAATGAGGATGCAATTATAAACATTATAGAAGGCAAACCCTACTTCGTACAGAGTAAACTCCAGAGTCTTGGGAGGTCAGACTGCTAAATGTGGCTGTAAGTCTCCCCAGCTCTGGTCACAGTCATTTTTACTACCACAGTGCCTTCCCTACGGGAAGTTATTAGTAGTTCTCTGTCTACACCTTGAACTAAAGCTCATGCCTCCTGAAGAAAGAGGAAAGCCCATTAAAAGATACTTAGGGGTCCCTTGAGTCCCAAGGTCATACAATTCCTTGAATTCTTCGATACACATTTAAAGAGAAGACCGCTTTACCTGCTTAACATCTCCAATTATAATGAAAATTACCTGAGAAAAATAATTCACATAAATTTTTTAAGGGTCACAAATTGCTTTTGTAGACACATCAACCCCACAGACAATGCTCAGATAACAATAATGAGGACGAGGGCCTTCGGCTTTTGGCTGCATCTGTCTGCGTTTTCAATTTGGCATCCTTATCAATGCCAAGCTCTAACATAGTGTTTCTCTTTTCATTGTCACCCCCTTAAGGAACACTTTTCTACTTTTTAACCTTAATTGCCTCCTTTTCTTCAAAATATTAACACTATAGATACACTGAAATATATTGGATCTATATCTGTGCTTCATTAAAAAGACAGTAAATTTTTTCTTATCCTCCCCCAAGAACAAATTTTCATCCCCTTAGGGGAGATGTCACCCCCATTCAAATGCATGCTCTAAACAGAGCACAATGTGTGACTCACATATTGAAACCAAATTAAGTAATACTTGTGATCTAGTCTGGAATAAACACTTTATATTATTATAGACTTCATTAAGACTAATTTATGAATCCTTGTTATGTCCATTTGTTTATAGAATAGCAATCTATAACATTCCCATAACTTACTAGTGACTTTTTTGGTGGATTATAAGCATAAAAACTAAAATCTTCTCATCTCAAAAATGAGGTCAGTGATCTTGGAGTTGTGAGCAGTGATATTTATCAATTTAGCATAATTCAGTAATTTCCCAGAATGATCAAAGGTAGAGAAACATTGAATGACTTCATCATTACTTTTATTCATCCTAACGAAACTGTCTTATTAACCCTCAAGATCTACAGACATTTGTTGGTCTGAGAGGTACCAAATATTTATTCATCTTCTCAATAACGCCTCAACATTTTCCATATGAGAAATTATCCTTACCCCATTGGGTGCCGAGTAGGCACAATGGTACAAGCAGGTGCTTGATACAAATGCTTGCTTTCCTTGCAGAAGTGAGAAAAGCCTGATCTTTCTCTTCACCTCGAAGGAAAAGCACATGCACTTAGCAATTGACACCTGCTCTTCTCCAACTTTGAACCTCAAGCAAATAAAGCAATAAAAGAAGAAACATAGCATTTATTCACCTCTGTAGGCAATCCGAAGCAGACTGCTGCAGCTATGAGATCCACTGAGGAAACTGCTCTCTAGCTTTCTGGCATTATTCTGACCTTTCATCATTTTACCAGCACATATACTACCTCCTATTCAGTTAATTAGCCACAGTTTCTTTTCAGCACAATTTTTGTTGTTTACATTTTCCAGTGTTGGTTTCCATTTCTCAAAATCAAAAAATTCTAAAAACACCAGAAATTTGATAAAAAGAAGTTGATCAGTTAACATTGCTAAGTCCCAGAGAAGATTCCAAAACTGTGTGCCCAATATGGTTGCCACGAACCAAATGTGGTTATTTAAATTTAAAATTAAATATATTGCCTTGGATAGTATGGACCTTTTGACAATCTTTTTTCAACCCACGAACACGGGAAATGTTTCCATTTATTTATGTCTCTTCAATTTTTCATCAATATTTTGTAGTTCTCAGTGTACAGATCTCTCAATTCCTGGGTTGAATTTATTCCTAACTATTTCATTGCTATTGATGCTATTATAAATGGAATTGTTTTTATAAATTCTCTTTCAGATAGTTCATAACTAGTATATAGAAATGCTGTTTATTTTGGTATGTTAATTTTGTATCCTTCAACTTTAATGAGTTTATTTATTGGTTCTACCAGTTTTTTGGTGGAATCTTTAGGGTTTTGTGTGTATAAGATCATGGCACCTGCAAATGGAAACAATTTTACTTCTTTTCTGCTTAGGATGCCTTTTATTTATTCTTCCTGCCTAATTGCTCGGACTGGGATTTTTAGTATTATGGTTAATGGAAGTTGCATACTTGCCATGTTCCTGATGTTAGAGGAAACACTTTATACAGATTCAGTGCAACCCCTACCAAACTCCCAATGGAATTTTTCACACAAATAGAGAAACAATCCTAAAATTCATATAGAACACCCAAGACACTTTATAGCCAAAACAATCTTAAGAAAGAAGAATAAGAGTAGAAGCAGCTAAGTTTTCTGATGTAAATATGGGTGGGCTTGTAAAGGATTAAACTCAAACAGTTAAAAAAAAAAGAGTAGAAGCAGCACACTGCCTTATTCCAAAATATACCACAGAGCTATGGTAATCAAAATTGTAGGATACCAGTTTTAAAAAATGGACATATAGACCAATGGAACAGAATAGAGAACCCAGAACTAAACCATGTACATAGGGTGAACTTATTTTCAAGAAGTATGACAAGAATGCACATTAGGATAAGAATAACCTTTTAATAAATTGTGGGAAAGCTAGATATCCACATGCAGAAAAATAAAATTGGACCCTAATCTCATACCATATAAAAATATTAAGGGGTACCTGTTCAAGACTCCTGAAATCTTCCTTCCCACAGACACAGCTATACATGAAATAATTATGAAAGAAACCCACAATCTAGCTGATTGACTCCTACACATCATGTAAATAACAACAACCAGAAAACCCACATAAAAATGGATAGGGGAGGTCGAGGAACAATCTCACTATGAACTCAACTCTGGTGTTGTGTCATACATCCAGGACGGAACCTGAAAATCCCAGTTTCTCCTTGAGAAGTTAAGGGTTTGGACCACACATACAGAGCTCTGAATTTTAAGACTTCCACCTGAGATACAAGCTTTGAAAAGCTTTGAAAGCCACTGGGATCTTTGTCCATGAGACCCACAAAGTCATAGCAAACTAAGAAACAGTTCACCTAGAACCATACAAACTTCCAAGACTGAATAATTAAGAAATAGGAAATCTGAGCAAACTGATTACTAGTAAGGAGGGAGTATAAGTAATAAAAAACCTCCCCGCAAAAATATTAGGATCTGATGGCTTTACTTGTGAATTCTACCAAACTTTTAAGGAAGAATTAATGCCAGTACTTCGCAAACTCTTTCAAAAAACAGAAGAGGAGGGAATACTCCTACAATCATTTTACCAGGCCAGCATAGCCTTGATATCAAAACCAGACAACCCAAGAAAAGAATAGACAAATATCTCTGATGAACAAAGAGGAAAATTTCCTCAACAAAATATTAGCAAACTGAAGTCAACAATACATGAAAAGGATATATCATGATCAAGTGAGATTCATTTCAAGGATGCAAAATCCATAAATCAATCAATGTAATACACCATGTTAACAAAATAAAGGATAAAAATCATATGATCATCTCAACAGATGCAGTAAAAGCACATGATAAAAATTCAATATCCATTCATGACAAAAAACTTCTCTGTGTAGAGAAGAAACATACCTCAACATAATAAATGCTATATATGATAAGCACCATGGCTAACATCATACTCAATGATGAAAAGCTGAAATCTTTTCTTCTAACATCAGGAAAAAAAAGACAAGATGTCCACTTTTACCAATTGTATTCAAAATAGTGCTGAAAGTTCTAGTCAGAGCAATTAGGCAAGAAAAATAAATAAAAGGCATCCAAATCAGAAAGGAGGAAATAAAATGATCACTGTTTGCAGATGACATGATCTTATATTTATAAAACCCTAAGGACTCCATAAAAAAACAGTGAAAACTAATAAACATAAATCCAGTAAAGTAGGTTACAAATCATTATAAAAAATAAACTCATGTTTGTATACACAAATAATGAAATATCAGAAAAATAAATTAAGAAAACAATCCAATTTACAGTATCATCAAAAAGAATAAAATATTTAGCAATAAATTTAACCAAGGATGTGAATGACCTGTATACTGAAAATTATAATACATTAATAAAAGAAATCGAAGAAGACACAAATAAATAGAAAGAAATTTCATGTTCATGGATTGGAAGAATTAATATTGTTAAAATGTCCATACCGGATTTTGGATTCAAGATGGCAATGTGAGAGGTAAGACAGAGAACTCTTCCCAAAACCACAAACACTAAGAAAATATAGTTAATTAATACAACTAACGCTAAAACAGCAACAGGAAAGAAGGCTGCACCAGACTGCAAACAGACCTCATGAACAGAGCAGACCTCAAGAAACAGGGTAATGCACTGAAGCCTTGATCCAGCAGGACCCAAGTCCTTCCCCCACCCCAGCTCACCGGCGGGAAGAAGAGAAACGGAGCAGGGAGGGGGTGGAAGGCTGGGACAGCTGAACACCTAGCCCTGGAGATCTGCTTTGCGAGCAGAAACCTACTCTGTGTGGTGCTCTAGACATTGGGGAGCTGGGACAGGCAGAGTGCCTGAGAGACTGTGATTCTGGCCGTTTGTGGAAAAGGAGATCCACACCCGGCCACTCTGTGTCAGAGGAAAGGCAGGGAGTCTGAGAGGCTTCCTAGCAGCGAGAGGGCTGCTGAAGGGGTGGGGTTTGCACGGAGCTTGCTGGACAAGAGAAGGGAGAGCTGGACAAGATTGTCTGAGCACGCTCTGCCCAGCAGGTTGGGAACATTGAGGAGCTTCAGGCGCTCCATCCTCCTGGCTGCCTACTTAGCACTGAGGCCCCCCACTGTGACACACAGCCTGCTGAGCCTTCCTCCTGGCTTGCCGGCACCGGTTCGCAAACCGGCAGTCACTGCGCTGATGTAAGGCCAGTCACAGGGAGGCCCCACTTACAACAGCTAGAGATGCCTGAGCACAGAGGCTTACACCTTTGTGCTCGGCCCACTGGCTTTGATACTGGAGACAGGCACCACAGACGGGAATCAGGAAACAGTTCTTCACTCCCCCCAGGAACCAGCACTGCTCCACAACGACACCAAACCTCACTCTAGGGGTTGAGCAGCTCCAGAGACTGGAGACTCTGGGCACTACAGGGCACCACATAGAAATATGAAACGTCAAAAGAACCTGGTTGAGACCAAAATCTCACAAACCCCAGAAAAAGGACCAAATGAAACTGAACTCACCAATCTTCCTGAAAGGGAGTTCAAAATAAAAATCACAAACATGCTTATGGAGGTACAGAAAAATATTCAAGAACTCAGGAACAAATTTAAGACAGAGATTCAATCACTAAGAAATTCCATATCTGAAATGAAACATACAATGGAAGGATTTAAAAGCAGATTCGATGTAGTAGAAGAGACAGTAAATGGAATAGAAAAGAGAAGAGGAATACAAAGAAGCTGAGGCACAGAGAGAAAAAAGAATCTCTAAGAATGAAAGAATATTGAGGGAACTGTGTGACCAACCCAAACGGAACAATATTCTCATTACAGCGGTACCAGAAGAAGAAGAGTGAGAAAAAGGGATACAAAGTGTCATTGAGGAGGTAATTGCTGAAAACTTCCCCAATCTGGGTAAGAATATAGTCTCTCAAGCCATGGAGATGCACAGATGTCCCAAAACAAGTGACCCAGGGAAGAACATCAAGACATATAATAATTAAAATGGCAAAGATCAAGGATAAGGACAGACTTTTAAAAGCAGCTAGACAGAGAAAAAAGATCACATACAAAGGAAAACCCATCATACTAACATCAGATTTCTCAGCAGGAACCTTACAGGCCAGAAGGGAGTGGCATGATATATTTAATGCAATGAAGCAGAAGGCCCTCGAACCAAGAATACTCTACCCAGCAAGGTTATCATTTAAATTTGAAGGAGGAATTAAACAATTTTCAGATGAGCAAAAGCTGAGAGAATTTACCTCACACAAACTACCTCTACAGTGCATTTTTGAGGGACTTCTACAGATGAAAGTATTCCTAAGGCTAAATAGATGTCGCCCAAGGGACAGACAAAGAGTATAGAATATGATTCATAACATACAAAGAATGGAGGAGGAAGAAAAAGGAGAAAAAAAAGAACCATTAGATTGTGTTTGTAATAGCACACAAAGTGAGTTAAGTTAGACTGTTAGATAGAAAGGGAATTACCATTCAACCTTTGGTAACCATAAATCTAAAGCCTGCAATGGCAATAAGTACATATATATCGATAATCACCCTAAATGTAAATGGTCTGAATGCAACAATCATAAGACACAGAGTCACAGAATGGATAAAAGCAAGACCCATCTATATGCTGACTACAAGAGACTCACTTCAAACCCAAAGACATACACAGACTGAAAGTAAAGGGATGGAAAAAGATATTTCATGCAAATAATAAGCAGGAGTTGTAGTACTTCTATCAGACAAAATAGACTTCAAAACAAAGAAAGTCACAAGAGACAAAGAAGGACATTACATAATGATAGAAGGGTCAGTCCAACAAGAGGATATAACTACTATAAATATCTATGCACCCAACACAGGATCACTTACATATGTGAAACAAATACTAACAGAATTAAATGAGGAAATAGAATGCAATGCATTCATTTTAGGAGACTTCAACACACCACTCACTCCAAAGGACAGATCAACCAGACAGAAAATAAGTAAAGAGACAGAGGCACCAAAGAAAGTATTAGAACAGATGAACCTAACAGACATCTACAGAACACTCCATCCAAAGGCAACAGGATACACCTTCTTCTCAAGTGCACATGGAACATTTTCAAGAATAGATCATATACTAGGCCACAAAAAGAACCTCAGTAAATTCAAAAAGGTTGAAATTGTACCAACCAGCTTCTCAGATCACAAAGGTATGAAACTAGAAATAAATTACACAAAGAAAATGAAAAAGCCCACAAACACTTGGAGGCTTAAATAACATGCTCCTAAATAATCAATGGATCAATGACCAAATAAAAACGAAGATCAAGCAATATATGAAGACCAAGGACAACAATAACTCAACACCGCAAAATCTGTGGGATGCAGCGAAGGCTGTGCTGAAAGGGAAATACATTGCAATACAGGCCTACCTCAGGAAAGAAGAACAATCCCAAATGAACAGCCTAAACTCACAATTAATGAAACTAGAAAAGGAAGAAAAAATAAGGCCCAAAGTCAGTAGAAGAAAGGACATAATAAAGATTAAAGCAGATATAAATAAAATTGAGCTAAATAATACAATAGAATCAATGAAAGCAAGAGCTAGTTCATAGAGAAAATAAACAAAATAGACAAACCCCTAGCCAGACTTACCAAGAAAAAAAGAGAATCTACACACATAAACAGAATCAGAAATGAGAAAGGAAAAATCACTATGGACACCACAGAAATACAAAGAATTACTAGAGAAAACTATGAAAAATTATATGGTAACAAACAGGATAACCTAGAAGAAATGGACAACTTTCTGGAAAAATACAAACTTCCAAGACTGAAAAAGGAAGAAAGAGAAAATCTGAATAGACCAATTACTAGCAAAGAAATTGAATTGGTAATCAAAAACTACCTAAGAAAAAAACACCTGGACCAGATTGTTTCACTGAGGAATTTCATCAAACATTTAGTGAACACCTAATACCCTTCCTCCTTAAAGTTTTCCAAAAAGTAGAAGAGGAGGGAATACTCCAAAACTCATTCTACAAGGCCAACATCACTCTAATACCAAAACCAGGCAAGGACATCACAAAAAAAGAAAATTGAAGACCAATACCCTGATGAACATAGATGCAAAATACTCAAAAAATATTATTAGCAAACTGAATTAAAAAATACATCAAAAAGGTCATCCATCATGATCAAGTGGTATTTATCCCAGGGATGCAAGGATGGTCCAACATTCGAAAATCCATCAACATCATCCACTACATCAACAAAGAGAAGAACAAAAAGCACATGGTCATCTCCATACATGCTGAAAAAGCATTTGACAAAATTCAACATCCATTCATGATAAAAACTCTCAACAAAATGGGTATAGAGGGCAAGTAACTCAACATAATAAAGGCCATATATTACAAACCCACAGCCAACATTATACTTAACAGTGTGAAGCTGAAAGCTTTTCCTTTAAGATCGGGAACAAGACAAGAATGCCCACTCTACCCACTTCTATTCAACATAGTTCTGGAGGTCCTAGCCACAGCAATCAGACAACACAAAGAAATAAAAGGCATCCAGATTGGCAAGGAAGAAGTCAAACTGTCCCTGTTTGCAGATGACATGATATTGCATATAAAAAACTCTAAAGACTCCACTCAAAAACTACTAGATCTAATATCTGAATTCAGAAAAGTTGCAGGATACAAAATTAATACACAGAAATCTGTTGCATTCTTATACACTAACGATGAACTAGCAGAAAGAGAAATCAGGAAAACATTTCCATTCACAATTCCATCAAAAAGAATAAAATACCTAGAAATAAACCCAACCAAGGAGGTGAAAGACTTATACTCTGAAAACTAAAAGACACTCATGAGAGAAATTAAAGAAGAAACCAATAAATGGAAATATATCCCGTGCTCATGGATAGAATGAATTAATATTGTCAAAATGGCCATCCTGCCTAAAGCAATCTACAGATTCAATGTAATCCCTATCAAAATACCAACAGCATTCTTCAATGAACTAGAGTAGTTTAAAATTCATATGGAACCACAAAAGACCCCGAATAGCCAAAGCAATCCTGAGAAGGAAGAATAAAGCAGGGGGAATTACCCTCCCTGACTTCAAGCTGTACTACAAAGCTACAGTAATCAAGACAATTTGGTACTGGCACAATAACAGACCCATAGACCAATGGAACAGACTAGAGAGCCCAGATATAAACCCAAACATATATGGTCAATTAATATACGATAAAGGACCCATGGATATACAATGGGGAAATGACAGCCTCTTCAACAACTGGTGTTGACAAAACTGGACAGCTACATGTAAGAGAATGAAACTGGATTATTGTCTAACCCTATAAACAAAAGTAAACTCAAAATGGATCAAAGACCTGAATGTAAGTCACGAAACCATAAAACTCTTAGAAAAAAACATAGGCAAAAATCTAATGGACATAAACATGAGCAACTTCTTCATGAACATATCTCCCTGGGCAAGGGAAACAAAAGCAAAAATGAACAAGTGGGACTATATCAAACTAAAATGCTTCTGTACAGCAATGGACACCATCAGTACAACAACAAGACTTCCTACAGTATGGGAGAATATATTCATAAATGACATATCCAATAAAAGGTTGACATCCAAATTATATAAATAATTCATGCACCTCAACAAACAAAAAGCAAGTAAGCCAATTAAAAAATGGGCAAAGGAGCTGAACAGACACTTCTCCAAAGAAGAAATTCACATGGCCAACAGGCACATGAAAAGATGCTCCACATCACTAGTCATCAGGGAAATGCAAATTAAAACCACAATGAGATATCACCTCACACCAGTTAGGATGGCCGCGATCCAAAAGACAAACAACAACAAATGTTGACGAGGATGTGGAGAATGGGGAACCCTCCTACACTGCTAGTGGGAATGTAAAATAATTCAGCCATTGTGGAAATAAGTATGGAGGTTCCTCAAAACACTAAAAATAGAAATTTCACTCCTAGGAATTTACCCTAAGAATGCAGCAGCCCAATTTGAAAAAGACATATGCACCCCAATGTTTATCGCAGCACTATTTACAATAGCCAAGAAATGTAAACAACATAAGTGTCCATCAGTAGATGAATGGATAGAGACGATGTGGTACATATACACAATAGAATATTATTCAGTCATAAGAAGAAAACACATTTGCAACAACATGGATGGAGCTAGAGGGTATTATGCTCAGTGAAATAAGCCAGGTGGAGAAAGACAAGTATCAAATAATTTCACTCATCTGTGGAGTCTAAGAACAAAGAAAAAAACTGAAGGAACAAAACAACAGCAGACTCACAGAACCCAAGAATGGACTAACAGTTACCAAAGGGAAAGGGACTGGCGAAGATGGGTGGGAAGGGAGGGATATGGGGGAAAAAGGGCTAGTACAATTAGCAAACATAATGTAGCCGGGGTGGGGGTGGGGTGGCAGGATGCGGGGAAGGCAGTATAACACAAAGACAAGTAGTGATTCTATAACATCCTTCTATGTTGATGGACAGTGACTGCAATGGGGTATGTATATGGGGACTTGATAATAGGGGGAGTTAGTAACCATAATGTTGCTCATGTAATTGTATATTAACAAATAGCAAAATAAAAAATAAATTAATAAATATTTGCAACAACATGGATGGAGCTAGAGGGTATTTTGCTCAGTGAAATAAGCCTGGCAGAGAAAGACAAGTATCAAATGATTTCACTCATCTGTGGAGTATACAAACAAAGAAAAAGCTCAAGGAATGAAACAGCAGCAGACTTACAGAACCTAAGAACAGACTAACAGTTACCAAAGGGAAAGGGATAGGGTAGGAAGGGTGGGAAGGGAAGGATAAGGGGGAAAAAGGGTCATTACAATTAGCACACATAATGTAGGGGTGTGGGGCCTGGGGAAGGCAGTATAACACAGAGAAGATAAGTAGTGATTCTATAGCATCTTACTACGCTGATGGACAGTGACTGTAAACAGGTATGTGGTGGGGACTTGATAATAGGGGGAGTCTAGTAACCATAATGTAGTTCATGTAATTGTACATTAATGATAGCAAAATTAAAAATTAAAAAAAAATGTCCGTACCACCCAAAGCAATCTATAGCCTCAATGCAATCTCTATTAAAATTCCGATAGCATTTTTCACAGAAATAGAGTGAACAACCCTAAAATTTCTATGGAACCACAAAAGACATCAAAAAGCCAAAGCAATCTTGATAGAGAAGAATAAACTGGAAGTTCACATGTCCTGACCTCAAGCTATATTACAAAGCTATAGCAGTCAAAACAGTATTATAATGGCACAAAACAGACACACAGATCAACAGAACAGAACAGAGAGCCCAGAAGTAAAACCCATGTATATATAGTCAATTAATTTATGACAAAGGAGCCAAGAATATAAATTGAGGAAAGGATAACTTCAAGAAATGGAATTAAGAAATTAGACAAATACATGCAAAAGAATTGAATTGGACTATTATTTTATACCATATACAAAAAATAAACTCAAAGTGGATTGAAGATTTGATTTTAAGACCTGAAGCCATAAAACCTCTAAATGTAAATACAGAGGTTAATCTCCATGACATTGATTTTGGCAATAATTTTTTTTTGGATAAGACACCAAAAGCAAAGGGAATAAAAGCAAAAATAAACCAGTGGGACTAAATAAAACTCAAAAAAAAATCTGTACAGCAAAGAAAACCATCAACAAAATGAAAAGGTAACCTACAGAATGGAAGAAAATATTTGCAAATCATGTATCCGATAGGGGTTATTATTCAAAATATGTAAAGAACTCATAGAACTCAATAGAAAAAAGAAAAAGTTTAATTTAAAAACGGGTAGAAAAGAGATTAATATCCAAAATATGTAAAGGACTCATGCAACTCAACACCAAAATAATAAGAATAATAAACTAATTAAAAAGTGGGCAGAGGATCAAAATAGACATTTTTCTGAAGACATACAGGTGGCCCACAAGCACATAAAAAGATGCCCCATATCACAAATCATATCTCATAATCAAAATGAGATATCACCTCACACCAGTCAGAGCAGCTACTGTCCAAACTATAAGAAATAGAGACTTCCGGGAATACGGCGTCTTGAACGGACTAGCAGAAAAATTCCTCCCAACATTATATTTATTCACGAAAATACAGCAAATACAACTATCCCTAAAAGAGAGACCAGAATACACAGGAAAGTGCACAGCGTACAGCTACACCTGTGAGAACTTGGCAGCCGGTGAGGCGGACGGGCGGCGATCCGGTGGGACCGAGCGCTCCCCCCCCCCCAGAGCTCCAGCGGCCAGACACAGGACTCGGCATCCGGCGAGGCGGGACGGAAACACGATCCAGCGAGACGAGAGCGCCCCTCCACCCCAGCACTCCGGCGGGAGTTCCGGCAAGGCGGGTAAGGTACGGAGCCGCGAGCGGACCGAGCGCCCCTCTCCCCCAGCGCTCCG